>CABHPQ010165953.1:0-26968 GCA_902168405.1 Peromyscus aztecus
TGTCAGCAGGAGTTGGGGTAGGGTGAGACAGGGCAGTAGCAGGTTCTACATACATTATGTACATGTATAAGTGTCATAGTGAAATCTGTCATTATGTGTTATTAATAGGTACTGACCAAGCTGAGAATAAGACCTCTGGTCTACCCTCTGCATCCTCAGCTCATGTGGTAGCATGGGCCCATGATTCAAAGGGCATCAATATGGGATACAGATATGTGGCTTTTGATCTTCCTCATTAACCATAAAACAGACTTTCTTTCTATTATTTTGGTTATTCTGTTAGTCCATCAAATTAATTTATTGGTTATACTGTTTTGAGTAGGGCTCAAAAAACAAGAGCCCTAGCCACCATGAAGTTTATGGCTTTTAAAATTAGTTATCCAAAGTCCACTCTGAAATCATTACTCCACCCTCAATGACTGGTCCATGTCCTGATATCAGAGGCAATCTGGCCCTAGACCTATGAACTGGCTGATATGACAGTGTAGAAAGGCAGCTGATCTTTGGAGAGAACTGAAAATAATCACGTTCTGATTTCCTTTCTGTTGCTGTGGTAAACATGATGACCAAAATCAGCTTGGGGAGAAAGGGGCTTATTTCATCTTATAGTGTGTAGCCCAGCATGAAGGGAAGTCAGAGCAAGAGTTCAAGGCAGGAAACTGGGAATAGGAACTGAAGCAGAGGCCATGGGGAAATGCTGCTTGCTGGCTCACTCTCCATGACTTGCTCAGCCTGCTTTCTTATACAACCCAGGACTGCATGCCCAGGGCGGCACCACCCACAGTGAGTTGGGCCGTTACATGACAATCATCAGTCAAGAAGATGCTCCACAGACTTCTACAGGCCACTCTGGTGGAGGCATTTTCTTCTTTGAGGGTTCCCTCTCCCTCATGACCTGAGCTCATGTCAAGTGTACAAAACCTGAGCAGCCCAAGTCACGTCTGCTGTATCAGCCTTTGATTGGCAGTGACAGTGGGCTTGTTGGCAGTGGGGGGAAGGGCTTCGCAGAGCTCTCCATTCAGTTGTATTCTCTGGGGACTCCGGCTAATTCCTTTTGTTGCTACTTTCAATCTACATCCTCCTTCCCCATCTGCTAGAAAGATCATCTGCAAAGGACAGTTGGTCACAGCAAAGCATAACTCTGAATTCTTTATTTTAGAAAGTTGGTTGCGATTTATTTGTTTGTTTGTTTGTTTATTTGTGTGTGTGTGTGTGTGTGTGTGTGTGTGTGTGTGTGTGTGTACTTGAGGGTACACATATACTGCGGTGTGTATGTGGACATCAGAGGACAACTTGTGGGAGTCTGTTCTCTCTTTCCTGTGGTGGTATTGTGTTCCCCAAAATATTGTGCACCCAAATAAATTTTTCTGTGGTCAGAGAACAGACAGCCACTAGATACAGAGGCTAAAAAATGGTGGCACTCATGCCTTTAATCCTAGCATTCCAAAGGCAGAAATCCACGTGAGTTCAAGGCCACATTGGATACAGCTAAGCATGGTGACTCACGCCTTTAATCCCAGAAAGCGAGCCTTTAATCTCAGGGAGTGATGGTAGAAGGCAGAAAGATATATAAGGCGTAAGGACCAGGAACTAGAAGCATTTGGCTGGTTAAGCATTTGGGTGGTTAAGCTTTTAGGTTTTGAGCAGCACAGTTCAGCTGAGAACCATTCGGATATGAGGACACAGAGGCTTCCAGCTGAGAAGTTGGTGAGGTGAGGTTAGCTGTGGCTTGTTTTGTATCTCTGATCTTCCAGTGTTCACCCCAATACTTGGCCCTGGGTTTGTTTTATTAATCAGAACTTTTAAGACTCCTGCTATACTTTCCACTAGGTGGATCTTAGGGACTGAACTCAGGTCATTAAGCCTGGCCAGCCATGAAGCTCTGGATACTTGTTCAGATTTTAAAAAAAGCGTATTTGGTCCATGCAGGTGCATGTGTGCACACTGCCCCCCTCCCCCACACCCCATGCATGCAACCTGATTGTCACTGAAAGTTAGCTCAGTGATTCTATTCTATTTTATTTATTTTATGTGCATTTGTGCTTGCTGCACATGTGTCTGTATGTGTATTTGGTGACTGCAGAGACCAGAAGAGGGTGTTAGATCCTGTGGGACTGGAGTAATAGATCGTTATGAGCCTCTATATAGATGTTGGGAACTGGATCCTGGTCCACCAGGAGAGCACCCAGTGCTCATAACTGCTGAGAGATCTCTCCAGCCCCTCAATGATTATACTTCAGTTAATAAATATATTAGATTCTTATTTTAACACTTACTTACACAGAGCCCATCCAACCTTTGCTCCTAGCTGATTTTGTAATGCACACAGGGTTGGAAACTAAGCTCATTATGAATCACAGGAAAAGCCAGTAATTCAAGGTTTCTGCCCAATATTCTTCAGTACTTTCAAGATCCAAGCATCTGCTTACATATGTAGATGTTTTTTCATAATGGAATGTGTTGATATGGCATCTTCCACAGAACTGCTGAAGTATCTACAAATATTGTTTTATTATTAGGCCTCACATTCCTCCAAGTACTTAAGCTATTTGTGTGATGAACTCTATGAGTTTTATACAAACACTGCTGCAGTATGATGGGGCCATGAAAAGATGACTGGCAAAGGCCAGGGGTCCCCAGAGAGCAGCCAAGACTCCCTAGTTCACTAGCTCTGGCTTCCCTGCTTGATACATTCTTTACACAGGAAACAGAAATGCATACCACATCTCATTAGCAAATCTCATGAAAATAAAACCAGGTAGCTAGCATATGTCTCATTCCAACTAAGACAACAATTGTAAATTCTCATTCTATGAAGAATCACAAGCAAGCTGGGAAGATAAGCCATACCCATGCTCAAATTTAAGAAAAAGTCCTGTGCAGTAGTTCAAGAGGTACTACAAGACAAGGCATGATGGATTGCTGCATTTCTGGTACAGACAATCAGGCCTGAGGATCCCAGGCAGCAGAGCTCCCAGGATCTTCAGGGGAATGTGCAATAGCCTGTTTCTCACTATCCCAGGTAAAATGAATGGAGGTTTCTACAGCTTCACAGGATGCTGGGTGAGCTGTCAGCCATGTGTGAGGGGACATGAAGTTCATGCTGCAGAGATTGCAAAGCCAATCATAGTCTAGAAGAGTAGAATGTGTGTAAAGGAGAGAAAGCCTACAGAGAGGCAGAGGAAGAAGCATGGGAGAGGGAGAAAGGCAAGGGAAGAGGATTCTTCCATGTTTCGTATTCCAGACGTGAGCTCTGCTATTTAACACAGGCCGAAATGAATTCTTAAACTCTCATCTTGGGTTTTGCCATTTGTAAAATGTGATTTCATGCAGTTGTGTAGGAGTGTGAAAGGCAATCAGGGCCTCGTTTTCTCATTCTTTCATTGGCCACGAACTGTGCTTGCGTTTGTAAAATAGGAGCCATTGTGACTCTTCTCCCACAGAGTTGTGGGAATGTAGCTGCAGGGTGCGTGTTAAAGCAGAATATTTCAAGCTGCAGTCATTAAGTCTTGTGGCATAGAGATGACTTTAAAGTATGAGGCTGGAACAAATGCAGTTCAGTCAGACTTGCAGTTTGCTGGCGAGAGTGGCTTATGTTCCAGATTCATGGTCCAGCATAAGGCTTGAGGCTAGTCAGGTCTCTGGAGTTATTATGATTGACAGCTCCCAGGAATGGCTCTCCAGTAGTTTGCTTTGGTTTCCTAGTCTTAGTACATCATGGTAGGGCATGGCTTTTATAATAGCAGAATCATTTCAAAAATGTGTGACTGAGACAAAGCAGGGAAGAAGATTCTTGGGGTAAGGAAGTCATTGCTAGTCCTCACAAGGTTTTGAAGATGTAGTGTAGCATCTTTCTCTCTCTTTTTTCCCATTATTAGTGGGGGCAGAATTTACATCTCCCAATGGGAGCCAAAATTATGGTTTATGAGAGAATGTAAAACTTTACTACATAAGGGAAATCATCCATTACAGTTTTCTGGGTCTTCTAAAGACCTCATGGATGAACAAAACAGTGTTCTGCCTTGAAAACCTGCCATATTAGCCAGGAAATATTCTGGACTGAATTGATCTGAAATAAATGACTAAATTATATGACTCAGAGCAAGTTGTTTACTGTCTCTGGACTTCAGCTCTCCTATGCTTTTACTTTTCCTTAAGATTTATTTTTATTTGTGTGTGTGTGTGTGTGTGTGTGTGTGTGTGTGAATGCCACATGTGTGCAAGTGCCCATGGAGGCCAGAAGAGGGCACCAGATATCCTGGAGCTGGAGCTACAGGTGGTTGTGAGTTTCTTGACATGTGAGTGCTGGGAATTGAACTCTTGTCCTCTGGAAAAGCAAGAAGTGCTCTTAACTCACCCAGCCCCCTCTCCATCCCCTGGGATTTACCTTTCTAAGTATATAGTAAGGAGTTAAAAGGATACAACTTTTAACTCTACTTTCAGTTTTTGCCTTCTGGGCATCTCTGATTTTATTTTACCCAGATGTAGATGGGTCTTACATTTTCCCTTCAGGACTCTGGACAGTTCCATGGCCCAACACACTCTAGACCAGGGCACTTCCTTAATGGACCAGCAGGGGCTCTACAGTCCCTGTGAGGTTTGCATGTAGGTGCAAAGACTGGAATTCACTTTCCATAAATGCTTGCTCTTTCTTTCTAACTAGCTGTCTCTCACTTTGTCAAAGTAGCTGCTATCCATGCAATTTGGATTGAGAGGGATATTGAGACGGTGGACAACCTTGTGGGTGGAGGCGAAAGCTGGTCTGGGCATGTAGGCTTTGATAGTGTGCTGACCTACAAGAACAGCAGTGTACTGTAGCAAGTGGATGTCACATAGTTGTGCTGTTGAAATAGCATAACACACTCTGAATACTGAAAGGGAAAAAAACCCTTGGATTCTGCTTGGTTCCCAAGATTGGAATAATAATGAGAGGGAAGGGAAAGAGTGAGGTGGCCAATGGGATACATTAAAAGTTGTAGCAGAATGGCAGGGGTCTTCTAATCATTAGGGCATGCTAGATATTAGAGAGTCCAATGCCTCTTTCCAACTGGGCTCCTCATCCTCTTGTCTCTGGATATGGCTTATTCATTTCAACCTCATTAGGTGGACTCCAGGCTTAACTTTCCTCTATATTCATCTGCATCAGTAGCAGACCTATTTCTAGTTTTGTCTGTTCAGGAACCTTCCTCTTTTCCTCTTGTACCCTGATGGGTTTAAATATGTCTTTAGTTAACTGTGGCCTCAGTGGCATTGAGAGGTAGGAGGTGGAAAGAGTAATTGAAGCAGGCATTAAGAGTACCTTCATCGTCTGTCCATCCGCCTGTGTGCCTAGGCTTCTGAAGGTACAATGTAAAGAGGACAAAGGACATAATAGTCTTCCCTTTAACTAATGGTTTGTTGGCTGAAGCTACCAGTCGATCAACAGGAAGCTATTTTATTACATACACAAAGCTTAAGGTGTATTAGAATTGAGAGAAAAATAAGCTCCTTTTGTAACCCAGTGACTTCATGAATGGCCTTTTGACATATCATGTAATGTCATAGTGGTGGCTTTGCAGAAAGGGCATGGAAAGGCAACAGTGACAAGAGAAACAAATGTTTTCTCACAGTGTCAATGCTTGCATCTTTATCATTATGATTTTACTTGTTCTGTGGATGGATATGCATAGGTATCTTTTTAAAAGAAACAACAGAGACGAGAAGATAGACAGCCAGATGAGGATACACCTAATGGGATTCTATTTGAAGAGATGCACATTTATGTATTAGTTTTCTCTATTTCTTTTGTGCTCACACTTGTTGGCTAGAGGAGTGCTGAGGAAAAAAAAATTGCATGTGCCATGAGGACATTTTAATTGAAAAAAAAATTCCAATTGCTGCATTTGTTTTCCAGTTACACCAGAGGTGTGGATGTTGTCATTGAAAAGAACTGATTTTCTCCACCAAGAAATTAATTTATCTCCCTGGAAGCTTTAATTAAACTAATGTTATAAATATGAGCAGCCGGAGATGCTGGATGCCAGAGAACAGATTCATGGCTGTTGGTGTTTAGCCACTTTTCTTCTAGAGGTGTGCTGGGGGTAGATGTGAAGATGAGGGGTAGGAAGGGAAAAGTGTCTGTACACACTTCTCTGAATTGACCCTGAAGACCACTGACTTGTGAGCCCAGTGCAGCCATTTAAACTTCTGGAGTGTCTCTCCCAACAGGGGTTTCAGATGTACTTAGCCAGGTCATCTACTGAGGCCCTCCCTCACTTCAGTGTTTTCCTTGGCAATTAGAGTGGAAATAATTCCTCTTCTCCTTAAAGGGCCTGCGTGATGCTGTCTCGAGTTTTCCCCAGGAATGTCTAGATGCATCCCTGCTCATTAGAGCCGATTAGCTTGAGTGTGTCACTTTCCTGACAGTAAATCTCACACATGTGCACTTACAGGCTTCGAGTGGGGAACCATCAGTAGGCTTTTTGGGGACACTTAGAATGCTTGTATTACCCTGAATCGAATTTTATTTGATTGGAGGTAAGCAGCTCCAGGCACTTAGCTAAGACACTTGGTGTGCTCTTGCTAATACCTGCTTCCCAGGTCGGATGCTGTCTTTGGCTGAGGGAGAAGCAAGGAGAGGACTAAGAAATACATAACTCAAGTTGTTGAATCCTTTGGCATTTTAGCCTTGGAGGCCCAGCGCCATTCTGACTGAAACTTGGACTTTTTGCTCAGTTACTCTGAGCCAAGGTGAATGTTGAAAAGTTTTTAAGAAATGGGTGTCATTGTCACTTGGGACTCACTGTGGCTCTGTGTGACAGATGCTCCTGAATCTTACAGATGGGGACTTTTGGGATCTGGGAAAAGCAGTCATTTATTTAAGGCTTCACAGAGGGTCAGCAGTGGAGCAAATTCAGAGCCCAGGTTTAGAAAGTCTGGTCTCTTCTCATAGCCCATGTTGCACCTGAAGCCATTCAAGAGAGCCCAATGGCTTTATCTGGACTGGACGTCAAGACTTAGCTTTCTTCCTCTCCCTCTCTCCCTCTCCTTTTCTGATTTCCTCCCTATACTCTTTTTTCCCCTTGCTTCTTTCCATGTGGCAGGGTAGCACTTCCCATTTCTCATGGAAAAAGAGGTACCTTGTCCTGGTAGAATCCTTACAAATGGAAGAAAAGCCAAGCTTCACGTGTTACTTAGACAAGGAGCTGACTTCTTGGGAGGGAATTTCTGGGTTGGACCAAGACCTGCCTTGCTAGAATGCAATCTATTCCAGGTCAGTAAGTCTTCAGACTCCAGGTCGTCTGAGTGTTGTTGTCTTCAAGTTTGAAGACTCCTCTCTTCTTGGAATCAGATGTGTGAGGGTCACAATTTCAATATCACGGTGATGTGGCCTATCACCCTTGTCAGATTTGTATGCCTTGCATGTGGCTCAGTGAGGATGGGTAATGGCCAGGGAGCTCATCTGCAATGATGACTGCAAATGAGCCATTTGGCCATTTCCTTGAGTGTGGAGTGAGTGGACCACACCGTTCTCCTCGGTTACATATGTGGTTTTATATTCTTCCAATATAAAATTTGATACTCTCTGTTTCAAGGTGATAAACTCTATTTTTTGAGGTGACATTGTAATTGCTATGTCTCATTAAAAACTACTGGCAGTGAAATAATGTGTTGGGCAGTGGAGGACCCACATTTCGGAGGACATTAGTCGTTATTGCTTCTTTTATTGGTACCTAATTAGATATGTACTAGAGCCTGCAGGAGCTAATCAGAGAGATAGGTGAACACACTGAATTCTGAGTGGTTTTCACAGGTGGAAACTTATGAATGCTATGTGGGTGCATAAAGGCTTTACATTGAAAATTGATTAGGTTGCCATATTCCCTCCATGACAGAAGCACCTTGCTGGTGGCATCTTACACATTTTGGATCCCTAATACAGCTAATGCAGGAATGTGAAGTCTGGCTCATGGTCTCCTCTCTGGTTTCATCTTGTGCTTCCCTTCTTGATTCTCCAGTCTTAAGTTCCTCTGATTCATTGCATGCAGACAGTTGTTTAGGCCACTGGATCCTTGCACATGACATTTCTGAAGTGCCAACTTCACTCCTGCTCATCCTTAATTTTCAAGATAGTCTCTTGCGTTTTACATAAATAGAGTTCATTTTCTGCCAACTATTTTTGCATATCCATCCATCCATCCATCCATCCACCCACCCACCCACACATCCATCCATCTATATATTGATCATCTAGCATCCATCCATTTATCTATCATCCTCTGTGTATGTGTGTGTGTGTGTGTGTGTGTGTGTGTGTGTGTGTGTGTGTATGTGTACATGCCACAGTACAGATGCAGAGGATAGAGGACAGTTATTGAAGTCAGTTCTCTCCTTCCAGCACATGGGTCCCAGGAGTTGTAGGCGCCTAACTCAGGTTACCAGACTTGGTGGCAGGTACTTTTATCCTCTGAGCCACCTTGTTTGTTTTTGCTCACTTGATTGGTCTTTGTCCAGGTAGTAAGCACGCAGAAGGCTCACTGTTGTGCCCACTAAGGCCTTTCACAGAGTAGTCACACCAGAGCTACTCAGACATGTTCACAGATATTAGGATAGATGAGTAGCTGGAAGGAATGCTCCTGGTGTCTGTATTCTTGGCATCTAGTCTATGCTCCTAGTCTTCTGGATAGTTCTAGTAGTTAGTCTCCTTTTCTTTATTGCACTCTCCTTGTCTGTTCAGCAGGTTACTTGTTCTGGGTTGTGCTGAGGACCAAGTGAGAACCTGCATGTGAATATGTGCTGTAAATTTAGTTGTGCAGAACACTCCTTGTGTGTAAGCACAAGGAAAAGTGGAGATGAATGGATCCCAGCCTTTCTGCTTTGGCATTTGGGTGCCAAAGGAGGCAGTTAAATAACATACAGCCTGTGGTGCTTTCTGGGCCTGATTCACAGCACATGGTGAGCCACGGTGCCCTGCTCTGCACTTGAATTTACACATGTCCTGTGTTGGTGGGATTTCTGACAGGCGTGAAAGAGGTAATTTATAGATGGGACACAAACATAAACCAATCATAGGTAAGCCTAAGGAATATGTGTCCCCATGGTGGAGTGCAGACAGAGTTGGGGTCAGTTGTTCTTTTTGTATGGTAGACATGTCAGCACCGAAGATCCCGAGCCTGTTTCTTAACGGATGCACACAGGCAGAGCTTCCTGTGAACCCAAGAATAATCCTTTGTGCATGGTTTCATCAACATTGCATGCAATTTTATAGAATATTGTTGTGAAGCTTGATGGATGTGCTCTTTAGTTTTTTAAATGATAAAAGGCATAAGGTATTTAAAGCTATCAACTATGCCTTTAATCCCACTGTGGAGAAATGGTTATTTTTGAATAGTTATTTTTTCCTTTCTCTAGGTTTCCTTTTTCCTTGAACACAATTTTTTCAATAGTGAGATAGCATTGTGCATATGGTTCTTCAACTGGCCTTTTTGTTTAGCAGAATACTAGCCTGATAGACTTCTGATCTGGTGCACGTTCAGGGGGAAGAGGGCTTATTGTAGGATGGTCTGGGCAGATTTGCCCCTTGGCAGCCTGTGAAGCGGCATTCACTTACAAGCTTGCAGTTTCCTGATTTGGGCTTCTTACACTCCTCTTGCCTGTCACACACAGCAGCGACTACAGAAACAGGTCAGGATGCCAGGAGCCCTAGCTCTTGAATCAGAATGTCCTATTTCGGCCATGGCAGGTAGTGGAGATGGGAGCAACGAGGTGGAAATGGGGTGTGCCGAAGCCCGTGTGCTTTGAGTACAGGTGCTCCACTAGACATTATGTTGTGTGGAGAAGCTGAGCTGGTGCTGTCTGAGGTGAGCTGTCAGGTTAGCAGCAAGGTGTTGTTTAGTTTAGAGGTTAAGAGCATGCATGCTTGGAGTTGGATGGAAATGAGTAAATTCTGGCTGTACCACAAGCCACAGGTTACATATACATACATACATACATACATACATACATACATACATACATACATGTGTGTGTGTGTGTGTGTGTGTCTATCTCCTTATATACAATGCATCTAATATAACTGCATTTGTGGGAGATGGGTAACAATAGCACCTCCTTTGTGGGGTTTTAAGAATTAAACGTGGTAGTTTATGTGGACCAGAAAGGCCAGTCTAGGATGCTAACAATATTGTCTTAAATAGAGTGTGCAACAAACAATAGATTTAGGTGAGGCTGTGCCAGGGATGTTTGTAGCCTAGATATGACAGCTGGGAATAGGGCCTTTGTGTTCTTCGACTCTGTCATCCTAGCATTGTGTCTAGACGGTTATCCTGGCAAAAGGGACAAGGCTTACCATGCTGTCATGGGCCAGTCATCTTCCCTTCCTTCCATGGGGCTGGCAGACTGCTTAACCACCAAAACTGAGTGGTTTTTTTCTTTGACCTTTTTTTTTTTTTTTTTGTGAAGAGGAAGTGTGTGTGTGTGTGTGTGTGTGTGTGTGTGTGTGTGTGTGTGTGGTGTGTGAACAGTCATATCAATAGCTTAACTCCATTCCCAGAAAGACCTAATACATGTTCTGGTGCTGACGCTTAGTCCCACCAGGGAGAGCTTGCCTGTCTGAGCGAAGCAGAGGTGACCAAGAGAACAAATGATGCAGGTGCCTGGTTAATCAGAGGTCGATTTCATGCATGGCTGTTGTGCTGTACAGGCATCTGTGAAAGGCCATGGGCCAACCCCATCAGCCAGGGTACCATTTGTTAGGCCTTCTCTTTGGAAACCTGGCTTTGTTTTTCCTGTCTTTGACACCTACCTTCTCACAGGCCACTGGGACACAGATGTGTATTCCTTATAAGTACCATGGTGGGTGGATCTTGGCCAGGGGTCACCTGGAGCTTTCTATGTTTACTCTTATTTCCTGATGCTCTTCCCTTCTTGGCGCATCACTCTCTGGCTTCTGAAAGCTTCCTCTCTACCTGCTCACCTTGTTTGGGCAGTTTCTCTATTTGCTGACCCCAGAACTCCGAGGTTCCCCAGCCAGCTGCACTCCTTAGCATCCTTGCTGACAGGGAGGAGCACGACCTTTGCTGTGCTGCACTCTCTCATCTTGACTCCTTGAGAAACAAATTTTCAGTTTCCTGACATACGTCACCTGTGTGTTGGATCCTGGCCAGTGTGGTGGGATCCTGCTTTGCTAGCCTCAAGTCAGGGCAGCTGAGCAGTGGAATTGGACATCTCAGATAGGCTTAGAGTTTCACTCAGCTAAAAACTAGAGTAGTAGATGAATGCAACCTCTGTAGTTCTCACAAAGCTGTTAAACATGCAAATGATGTGATAGAGTCTTGCTCTAAAGCTCATTTCTGCCGAGCACCTCATGGGAAAGATGATACAGTGTTTGCAAGATGAACGGTCACTTGGATTAACCAAAATGCCACTTCTTTCAAAGCAGAGCATGCCCAAGTTTCAGCTGCAGGCATCCCGCCAGGGGAAGGGGGTTGGGTGGAGGAAGTGATCTGGGAGTCTGTGCCGACTGCCTTACGTTTGCTTCTCCAGAAATACCCTCTGCCCTCTCATCTTCCCTTGCCCGTATCCTGGCAGGCTGTCTGGATTTCTTGTGAAATCCTGCATTAGCAGGAAGGATAGGCAGGAGCTGGGAGGGATGGAGAGATCATTTATTTGCCTAGCTCCTCTGCAGCATCACCGTTGGCTGCCTGTGTCCCTTGTTAAAGGCCACAGGCTCTAATCAAGTTTCTTGACCTTTTATACCCAGGAAAATAAGAGGTCATGCAATTCCCTTAACATTTTATGAGTGGCAGGATACCACACCATCCCTTCACACTTACCTAGCCCTGTGCTTAGTTGTACAAACAATCCTCTTAATATATATAATATTATATATTAATTAGTATTATATATTAACCATTTTTATTATCATATCTTCATTATACCTATGTACTAGGATTCATAAAGATTACCCCTGGGAATTCATTCAGGAGACTCTTAAGCCAATCTTCTCACAGAGATACCTGTACATCCATGTTCATTGCTGCACTATTTACAACAGTTAAGTTATAGAATCAGCTCAGGTGTCTGTCAAGAGAAGAATGTATATCATTGTCTTTTCAAATGATCAACTCTCAGCCTATAACTTTTTCCAGTTGGGACACTGCTTGTTATATAGACCGTGCTTTGGCTTCTCCACTCTCTATCTGTGTGCCTTTGGGAGTGTTTTTTATCCCTTCCCTTGAGTATTGGGCTTATCATCAGGACCGTGGGGGGGAGGGGCAGCTATGCTTGCTTGTGTTTACCCCACCAGCAGAGAACTCACTGAACAAATACCTCATGAACTGTAATAGACTGTGCACAAGGGAGGAGTTTATATCACTCTGCCAGGTCAGGAGCTTGAAGTAGACACTGGGGAAGGTGCAAGGTTGGAGCGTGAGATGGCTCTGCATTCTCCACATCTCCTCAGCACTGTGGAGGAAAAGCGCCTTTGACAGGAGGATGAGCCCACAGATATTTTTCCAAAGCCGATCCCACAGGACCTCCTATTCCATTTACTGGAGCCTGCAGGGCCACTCCTCGGGAACGTGGACAAGTTATTCTGTGATGAGATTATCCTCTGTTGGGGTGGATTCCATGACAAGGTCTTTGGGAAATAGAGTGGTGTGACCAGAAAAGGAGAATGTGGCAAAATAGTACCAAGGAATAGGAGCTGAAAGTCTGAACCTTGAGCCTCTGTTTGCTCATAGTCAGACTGCACAGCATTTGATGGCAATAAACTGTTCTGTTTGTGTCTGTTGTCATCTGGCACTTGTTCCCAAAGAGAAAGGACAGTAGTACCTTACACTAGGGTGTCTTGATGACTGGGCTGCAGGAAGACTGTGACCACCTTTTAAGGGCCACTCTTTATCACACCCTTCTAGATACTGCCTTTCAAGGACTCAGTGTCAGGTGAAATTGTAGCTAGAGTTTTCCTGGTCATGCCTGGCCCACGGTCAGGACAAATCTCTTTCACCCACCAGTCCCGCAGCTGCTCAGACCCAACTAAGTAAACACACAGAGACTTATATTGCTTACAAACTGTATGGCCATGGCAGGCTTCTTGTTATCTAGTTCTTCTATCTTAAATTAACCCATTTCTATAAATCTATACCTTGCCCATGGCTCGTGGCTTACCAGTATCTTACATCTTGGTACTCATGGCAGTGGCTGGTAGCGTCTCCTTACTTAGCCTTCCACATCCCAGAATTCTCTTCTCTGCTTGTCCCGCCTATACTTCCTGCCTGGCTACTGGCCAATTAGCATTTTATTTATACAGAGCGATATCCACAGCACTTCCCCTTTTCTTTTTTTTTTAAAGGAAGGTTTTAACTTTCACATAGTAAAATTACATATAACAAAACAATTATCAAGCAAGAATTACAGTTACAATATTAAATAAGATATCCTATCTATCATATGTTTGTGAGTGTAAGGTTTTATATCTAACTTATCTTTTAACATAACTAAGGAAAATTATAACTATCTAGTCTCCAACTACATCAAAGACCCCAGAAGGATATAATATTACCTGAGAAATGGGAAAAGGATGCAAGCAACTTTCAGGAGTCTTGCAAGAGTAGACAGAGACAGCTGGCAGCCTGGACAGTCATCCAAAGTTCCTTTGTAAAGTTGGGGCATCTGTCTTCAGCCCACAGGCCTAGATTCTCCCAGTCACTTCTCTCTGTGTCCTGTAGAATGTCTGGCAGTTTCCTCTGCGAAACAGGAACCTGAAGGACCATTTTGCCAAGCAAAGTTCAGTGGTCACCTTTCTATGGGTCCTGCATGTCCAGTTGATACATTTTTTCAAGCAGTCCACGCAAGAACAGTTTCTTACCCAAATGGCTATTTTTGTCAAGAAGATGATAAACTCCATACAGAGCGTCTTAGATGCCCATCCTCCTCTCTGAAGTAAATCGGTGCTGCCAGGAGCAGACATGTCTCATTGTCCAAAAAGTCTAAATTTTTAAAACATTTTAAATGCCATATTCTGTAGGTCTTTGAAGTATTTGAAGATTACCTATCTATCTGAAATATATCTATGCATACCTAGAAAACTTAACATGACTACAAGTTTGACTATCATAGAAGACTAATTGTTCCATTACAATTTAAATGAGTTGTATAAACATAATACCTTAAGCAAGTATAAAAATACACATTCAGTATAACAAAATTAACTTTAAATTTGTATCAATAAACTAAAATCCATAGGAATGTAAAACATTTTTAGACAACTTACTCTTTAAAAGTAGGCCTTCATCACTTACCCATTACAGTTTCCTTGTATGTCTCCCCTTCACTTCAGGACTCTAGTGGAGAATGTTAGTTCTTTCAGCTTGTTTTGCTTTAATGATGAATACATGGCACATCCTTGGCATGGAGTAGGTACTCAGTGATGTTTATTAAGTGGATAAATGAATTAATAAAAGTAATTTTGGATGAGATGGACATAAATCCACAATTCCAAGATGCACAATACTCAAGGTTCTTATAAGGAAAGGAACTGACCACCCATTGAAGGATGCAGAATGAAACCATTGGTGGGAGGCAGAATGACCATGGCTGCAGAAAGTGCCTTTACAGGGGGCTCTTATGCAGTTTCCAGTATTCTCTGGTTGCCCAAGTTACTTACACAATGGTTATATTTCTTTTCTTTGTGAAAGAAGGGTCAAGGTCATAGCTCAGTGGCAGAGTACTTGCCTAATATCTTCGAGGCCCTGACTTTGATCTCCAGTGATACCAAAAAATAATTTTAAAAAGAGGTGGTAAGTGACTGTAGTGATTTGAATAAGAATGACCCTCATATGCTCATCTATTTGACTGCTTAGTCACCAGGGAGTAGAACTATTTGAGGATTAGAAGGATTAGGAGGTGTGGCCTTGTTGGAGGAAAGTTATTACTGCAGGTGAGTTTTGATATTTCAAAAGGCCATGCCAGGCCCCAGTCTCCACCACCTCCTCTTCCTGTGGATCAGGATGTAACTCTCAGCTACTGCTCTAGCATCATGCATACCTCCATGGGCCCTGCCATGACAATGGACTAGAATTCTGAAACTGTAAGTAAGTCCTAATTAAATGCTTTCTTTTATAAGAGTTGCCTTGGCCATGGTGTCTATTCACAGCAATAGAACAGTGCCTAAGACAGTGATGCTATGTCAAGAGTTCAATTAAGGCACTGTGTGGATTTTTCTGGCACATGGCACATGCTCAGAAAAGATTTGTCAATTGTTATTATTGTTGCCAGTAAGAGAAAGGGGATGTGGAGGAGGGAGAAAGGGAAAAGTAAAGTCTATTGAATAAGATTGAGTGTGAATCCTAGCAGATGGGTGAGAAGACCTAGGTTCTTCCTGTGGTCTCAGTTCTGTAGGACCTCTGTCAGGAACCTCCTGTCTCCAGGAATCATGTGCAAAGTGAAGGCTTTGAACTTGGTGATTTCTATGCCACTGAGTTATGATTAGTGTGCACAGAGATGGTTTTGGGGGAAGCACAGTATTGTATGTAAGACAATGTGCTGTGTGTGTGAGAGAGATTGCTCTGTTTCATTTTCCCCCCTGCTATACCAACAGGTTATTAAGAGAAAAAAATAGCATATTTCCCATGATACTTCTACCCTGATACACACATACTTTGGATACCATGAGACTCATATGTCCATATGTTTTCTGAACTGATTGATTTGGTTGGATGCTAGCATTTGAAAGATTCTAAAGAGGTTCAGAAGAGAAGGACAAAACAAAGAATAACTCTTCTTTTAAAATCCTAAATTGCCTTGGACGTGTTTTTTTGCCCTCATGCCTTCAGGAAAGAAAGGTTGGAAACAGGCCTGGAGAGATAGTTCAGTTGGTCAAGTGCTGTCTGTGCAAGCATGGAGACCCGAGTTTGATGTCAGAGCCCACAAAATAGCTGAGCACAGTGAGGTCACACTTGTGATGCTAGTGCTGAGGAAAAGAGTCAGGCAGATACTTGGAGCTTGCTAGTCAGATGGCTTAGCCTACGTGGTTAGCTCTAGGCCATGAGTGATCTGTCTCTAAACAAAGTGTATGGCACCCGAACAGCATCCAAGGTTTTCCTTTGGCCTCTGCATGTATGCATATGCATATGCATGTGCATGAAACACACACACACACACACACACACACTCACTCACTCACACACACACACAGAGGAGGTAGGGGGGAGGGAGAAGGGATGATAGAAGATAATGAAGAAAATACTTTTTATCTGAGTTTCCTTTGGACTGGGATATATATATATATATATATATATATATATATATATATATATATATATCTCTCCTTTCATTTTTAAGCTTCAGAACATCCTTGAGACATGGCAACTGATATTTTTAAAGAACCTCCATTTCCACCTTGATTGTGAAATGGTAGAATCAGGAAAGGGTAACCTAGTTGAGGACCGAAAGTTGAAGGCAGGTTGATGTGGGATGACAGCCTGGGCCTGTGTGACTCTCATTGTAATGGTTTGTGATCCTTTGAGAGGTCATTATTCTACACTTCTTCACACCTCCTTCTTCACACCTGCAACACTTCAACCACTCTCCTTGTACTCCATTGATAACCTTACTTCTTGCATTACCCAGAAAACACACAACCAGAGCCAGCCTGTGCCTGTGCCATGGGCTCTGCTTAGCATACTTTCGATGCTTCTGTGTAGAACTCATTTTCCCTTGACCCAGGAATCTTTTTTACACACTCTCTCAAGCATTCTCTCTCTCTACTGATTTTGATCACAGGTGCGTCTCAGGCAGTGTGTTTATGTTTGATCTTGAATTGTATGTGAACAAAACCCTCTCAGCTTGGTCCCCCTCTGTATCCAATGTTACCATTTCTCTGCTTCTCTGTAAAGCACCCCCCAGAGGCTTCTAAACACTGTCTTCACTTCTTTCTGTCTTGTTTCCTCTTGAGTTCCTCCTCTTCAGGTTTCTATAATTTCACCAAGGCAATTTGCAAAAGGTCACCAAAGAGCTCCACATCACCAATTCTCAGTGTTAATTTTTTTTTATCTTTTTGGGTTTTTCCATTCTTTTCATTGTAATTGGAAATTCCTCTCTTCAGAATTCTCCCCTGGGTTACTGTGCCCCAAGTCCAAACTCAGAGAAGTCTCTTACTCCTTAGTTGTATGCTCCAAATTAACAGTAAAGTCTATTAATTTAACTTTGTAGTGTGTCAAGAATCTGACGACTTTCACACTTCCCCATCTGCCAGCCTGCTCCCAATTCTCACCCATGCCATTTGATGGTCTACAGCAGGCTTCCCCATTCTGCCCATCCCAAGTCCATTCTTAACCCTACTAACCAGGGTCATCCATTTGAATTAGATAGCATCAGTCCTCCACTCAAAATTCCCTGGAGCTTTCCATCTCACTTCAAGTAAAAGGCTGAGCCGTGGGCTGATCTGTTGATCTAAGATGACCTAGTTCCTTGATTCTATGCCCCAAACTACACCTATACTGTCTTTCTGACTGCTGTACTCCAGACTCATCTGATCTTAGAGCCTTAGTGTACCCAGAGCACTCTACACTCCTACCCTCAGTCCTTTATGTGTGCCATTCCCCCCCTCTCTCTATGTATGTGTGTATGTGTGTATGGCTTGGTTCTTCACCTCCTTTGAGTCTTTATTCAAATGCCCTTTTATCCATTAAACTACCCAGTGCAGACCTCCCCTCATCATTCTCTTACTCCTGTGTTTCCTTCTTGCACTTTTCATGTTGCCTATATTTTTAATCTCTCCTTGTTGATGCTTCCCTAAGAGGTCAGCAATTCTTCAGAATGTATCACCATGCTAAACCATCATAAATACTAATTACTTGTAGAGGGGAAGGAGGGATCATCATACTGTCAGTCTAAACCAAACCATATAACATTAGAGCCAAGGTTAAGATGACGATCTGGTTTTCTGAGAACCACCAAGTGGTGAAGATGAAGAGTCCTTTGTACTGACGCAATTAGGTGAGGACAGCAATAGCTGTTGTGCTGACAGGAAGTGCTGCTGGATCTTCCCTTGGTTGGGTTTGGCCCATGGTTGAAGAAGGGAGAATTACTGGGATGAGCATGTCCTTCCATGGACAGCTGCTACAAGCCAGCCTTCATGACTGAAAAACATTATTTCAGTATCACATAAAACCCAGGAGGCATGATTTGCCTCATTTTTCTGAGAGGTTAAATTTCTATGTCAGGCTCTACGGCTCAGAAGTGGGATTTGTTTGCACTGAAATTTCATTGATGGGTAGGAAAAGGCAAGGTATGGGAAAGTTGCTCTAGACTTCTCCCCAGATCCATCTTCTGAAGTACAGAATATTTAGATATATTTATTGTTCATATATTTATTGTTTCAAGAAAATGTTTGCCAAGTATCCACCTCTTAAGCCAACATAGTACCCAAAGGGCTATGGAAGCAAAAACACACCCTATGACCCAAGAATCTTACAGTCCTATTTGGAACATAAAATCAATATGGTGGCCAGTAGACTTCAGTGCACAATAGGGTCTGATTCAATGCTAAACTGTCTGTCAAATGTATTTTGAGTAACATTATGATGGAGAAGATAGAAATACACACTCTTCTTCCATTTAGAACTTTTGAGTATGTTTCATAGTAGGTCTTATCCTAGTTTCTGAGAAGAGAGGGAGGAGATGAAGGAGAAAGGGGAGGAGTAAGAAAAGGAGGATGAGGAGGAAAAGAAGGAGAAGAAGGAGCAGTAGCAGGAGGAAGAGCAGGAGAAAGGAGCAGGAAGAAGGAGGATAAATTGTTGATGAGGAAGCATTATTTTACTTAAAGGAAACCTGTAGAATAAGCAGATCCATAGAGAAGTTGAAAGTCAGACAGCAGAGCAGAGGTTCAGGGCTGGTGCCTAAGAGAATGGAGTACTGCTTTATGGTGTCAGAGCTTCTGTTCTGGGTGAAGATAAGTTTTGGAAATAGTGGCAATAGTCATACAATACAGGGAATGTAATTAATGTCACTAAATCTTACAACTAAGCACAGATAAAGTGGCAATTTTTTGTTATATATATTTCATAATAGTTAGAAGTTAATGATGTAATATAACAAAATATGTCAAAGTGTACACATCCAATATGTGAATTGTGGCATGTGTGAACTGTATCTCACAAAAGGTATTGGATTAGCAAGAAAATGAAAGGACTATGGATACAGAGCAGCCTATCACAAAGCTAGGAAAACTCACTTAGCAGGTGAGTCTAAGCTAATGAAAATCATTTAAATAAGAGAAAAAAAAACACAAAATAAAAACCATAATACTTAGAGGTAAAAAAATACTTAAAAAGTAAAACAAAAAAAGTCAAGTTGGCATAAGACATTTTGATAGCAACATAAAATAAGGCAAAAGTAGCATTTTCAGTAAAACTTAGATATAGTGTTGGGGGTGGCTTGCAGTTGACAGCCTTGCTGAGTCTTGGTGTATTATGCAGCTATTGACATGGTAACAAGGTGTCTGGAACCAAGAAACCAACATGCAGGAAGGATGCAAGCCAGAGAACATGAACAACTCCCAGAAGTTGCACATACCTAAGCATACGGGATAATTCGAGCATTAGTATTAAGCACCTGATGATTCCCAGCCACTGTGTGCTGTGGCGAGAGAGTTGTTTATGAGTCTGTATGAAGAGCTGAAGGAAGGTCAAAGCAGCCCGGGAAACGTGGATGTAACTTTCACTTGCTCGGGGGATATATACCATGGAGTAACTAACTCTTCAGAGGTCCCAGACATCCTCTTTCAAATAACAACCTACGTTTCAACTTTTCCATCAATCTAGTTTGAAAATGCTGACATATCATTTTAAACATTTTTTAGTTTTGAAAACATAACAATTGTACCTGTTGATAAAGTAAAAGATAACACTTCAATACATTCATATGTAACATGCACTGATCCAATCAAGGTACTTCTGATCATTAATTTTAAAAAATGATGTGTGCGTGTGTGTGTGTGTGTGTGTGTGTGTGTGTGTGTATGTGTGTGTGTGTGTGTGTGTGTGTGTGTGTGTGTGTGTACAGGCACTTCTATACAATGGGGTGTATATGGAGGTTAGAGGATGACTTGCAAGGTCTGTTCCCTCCGCATACTATGTAGGTCCTAGAGACTGAACTCAGGTTTGTCTGGCTTGGTGTCAAGCACCTTATCCACTGAGCCATATTGCTGGCCCCCATTTCTTTACTTTAGAACCTTTGAGCTCCTCACTTTCAGTTCTTTACAAAATATATGACAGGTTTTTGTGAACAATAGTAGTATATGGGGACACTGGAACCTTTTCATCTTGTGCTCTGGCACTCATTCTCCAAATCTTTGCTCCTTGCTCCCTGGCTCCCCTTCTGAGAATCTAGTAGTGACTCCTTTAGTCTCTTTTACATTAACTTGATTATTTTTTGCTTCCACATATAAGGATAAACATGTGGCATTTGTATTTCCTGTTTCTGGCTTTCTCCATTCCCACAATGTTCTTCAGTTCCAAACATTTGAATGATGAATCACTGATCTATGCACGAGGCAGAAGGAATAAACCAGTTTATTCACTGGGTACCACTGTATAGCCATAAGGAGAGAGAGGACTGCATATAGAAACTGCTTAGAATAACATAGTAGGAGTGCCAAGTGCAAAAATAAGTGGAAAAGAAACCACTGTCCTTGAGCATGCATTCTGTTACAAGAACTGGGTTAGGTCCTGGCATATAAGAACCGAATTCTATTATCCAATTGTCCACAAGTTTCTGGTTATGTCACAGAGTGTATGTGAGGTAGGCATAGAAATCAAGGGAGGATGGCAGCTTCTATCCCATGTGCATTGCAAGTGAGTTCCATGTTTTATTGCAGGAGCTTTATTGGAGTGCTGAATGTTTGACATCCGATCTGTTTTCCTATATATTCTTGTGTTACTTAAAACATTCTGATTGTAAGTGACAGAGATCAACTTGAGTAACTTTAACTTGTTACATTCTCCCCTCTTTCTTTCACTCTGTGTGTGTGTGTGTGTGTGTGTGTGTGTGTGTGTGTGTGTGTGTGTATGTATCTGGTATAGCTTATGCAAGGAGCTGGCATGGTTTATTCAAGACTGCACCACACATGGGTTGAGTCTAGAATTTGTAGCAGAGCCCTTCTGCCTCTTGGACCTACTTTATCTATAACCCTCCTTCAGAACCTTCTTCTCTTACCTAGTATTTTTTTCTTTCTTTCATCTTCTTAATTTTTCTTTTATTGCTCAGCTTGGTCTTGGGAACTAAAGCAGTCACTTGTGTGTCCCTAATGATAGGCTTATTTGAGGCATGTCTGAACACACTTTTAGTTTGTACCCTGTAGTCTGAACATAAAGGGGCCAACAAGACAGGGGGCAATTAAAACGAGGAGTAGAGACATAGTCATCTCAGTGATTTTCTTGTTATTATCTGTGAATGCCTTATCAGAGATGGGCCATTATAGTTTAAATGGTGAGAAGAGTTTGAAAGGGGTTTGAAACTTCATCAGACACTTCCTGCTTCAAGTTGTAGCCCATTGTTTTCCAGATTCCAATTTCTTCCTCTACAATGAACAATAACTTTTTGATTAAACAGCTGGCAGTTACTATTGAATGCCTCACATTTAATAACAAAGTCTTCCTTCAGAACAGGAAATTTTATCTAAATTGCTTTGCTCTTCTTGGTGACTGAACTTCTAAAGTCTGACAGGACTGATAGCATGAAAAAACAAAAATTTCATTCAAGAAGACGATGATTACTTTTTAAAAGAAACAGCCTCGAACTAAATGAATAATTCAGAGTACATGCCGCAAAGCAGAAGTCAAGGCATATGCGTTGTCCTCTCTGTAAACATTATTAAAAAACAATCAAGTTTGTATTGACACATTTATATTGGGCAGACTGTAGACAGCAGCCGAGAGAGGAAGAGACCATGAGTAGCGCTATAGGAAGGACCTTCTTCATTGTATTCTGTCTTTCATGGGGCATCTACCATTATCTGGTTAGTACTGTGTGCTTTGCACCAGGCTACCACAATAAGCCCCTTATCTATTAGCCTCCACCCCAGCCTCAGCTCTTCCTTCCCTCCTGATGGTACTTAAGTTTTGGTTGACTCACTTGGGACCTTGGCAGAGAGGAAGTGATAGACACCCAAGAGTCATTTTCCCGCGCTGCAAAGCAAGGCAAGGAAGAGTCAAAATGTACCTGGAGGAACAAATGGAGACCATCCATCTCACTAGAGTTTATATTTCTTTTTATTAAAATTTTGAAGTTCAAAATATGATTGCATCATTCCCCCTTCCCATTCCTCCCTCCAAACCCTACAACACACCGCCTCAACCAGGTCTCTTTCACATCATTGCCTCTTTATCTATCTATCTATCTATCTATCTATCTATCTATCTATCTACTCACCTGTCATCAATCTCTCTATTTGCCAGCCATGTAACAGTTGTTAGTGGATTCAGTCCGGGCAACTCTTTGATTTCATTGTATACTTAATAAAAGATAGGATGAGGAAAGGTTTTTTTTCCTTTGTATTGTTTTCCTATTCTCCCCTAACCCCATCATTCAAGTAGAAAAATATTTAGAAGTGGTCTTAGAGGGGGGAATAACCTACTTGCATATTTCAAATTTCACCTTGGAAATGGCTTTTCACCAAGCTCTAACTACTGAGTTACAAACTTTCTTGGCTGAAATACAGCTGTATCAGTGACGTCTGCATGCAGATTTGACTGTTGTGTGGGGGCAGACAAGCCAGATAGCCACCAGAAATTCTTGACTACAGGAGACCAAGCTGGCACCTATAAGTCTGATTTCTGAGTGGCCCAGAAATTGACATCTTTAATAAACTCAAGAAGTTCTCTCATAGCCTAGCCAAGTACCAAGAAACCATACATTCAAAGTCTACAAATCCAGTCTCCACCAAGAGTCCCCAAAAGAGCCAAAGAATATGGATTAAGTGTTAGTTTTTAGAGAAACCAGCATTTGGGACCAGTGTGGAGGCATGCAGGCTGTGGCTGTGTGAAAACAGAGAGAGAGAGAGAGAGAGAGAGAGAGAGAGAGAGAGAGAGAGAGAGAGAGAGAGAGAGAGAGAGAGAACTACTTTCTTTGTTCCTTACCATAGCCTCTAGACCCTGACATATTCCAAACAACATGGGTTGTTTGAAAATGTCAGTCACCAGGTCTTTGGGGAACTCTGCTTTGCTCTGGGAAGCTTCAAGCTGTTGTATGAGGAAATATATTCTCTCACTGCTGACAGATGGCTTTTGGATGCTTGTATATTAATGTAACAAGTAGCAGATGGAGGTGGGATTAGAAGACATTCAATGTCCTTTCTGACCTAAGAGTCCCTGCTACCCAAGTATGTCCTATATGAGCAGCAGGCTTTTGATCTATCATAAGAAGACCATTAAATCTTCATCTCACGAAATAGCAAGACAGGTAGCATGAGCAGCTAGCTGGGTTATCATTAAGCACTGTGCACAGCATATTTTGTCTGGACCCCTGGAAAAGATGGGAGCAATGGCTGTGACCCCAAAGTGTCGCTGGTGACACTGTTGACAGAGTGGTTTGGGGGCTCAAACTCAGCTCTCCTTCACATTGTGACTTCTGAGCTGCTCGCTTTTATAAAGATTGAGAGCTGAAGTGGGAAGTGTGCTTTTCCAGTAAAGCCAAGTGGCTTCCACAAGGATTTTGGCAGTTTGAAAATATTTCAAACTAAAGTATCTTTTAGGTTATTTGGTGAAGATAAGAACATCTCTTTTCCTTAATAACACTAATAACATTGCACTTGTAAAAAGCATTTATGACTTCATGAAATACTTTACAGACTATTATCTGGGTGTTTACAGAAAATCTGTATAAGATGGACTGCTATTAAAAGCACCTAGGCATGGTGGTATGCCTGTAATTCTATATATATAAAACCATATATGAAACAAAAGGTGCATGGTTGAAAAATCTGAGGTACGGTAACTTTCCCTAGGTCTCAATGTGTGAACGAGAGAGGTAAGACATAATCAGAGGCTTGCTAACTCTAGCCCAGATGCTCCTTCTCAGTTTTACAATGTTTCTGTAATCTACTGGCTGGGTATTTTACTCTGCATGAGCAGAATCCACTGCAGAGCAGAAGGCAGTGCCATGTGGTAAAGGTTTGCATCTGGGTTTGAATTTCATTTTTGCCACTCTTTTCAGGAAAGTTGCTTCACCTTTGTGGGCATGAGTCAGTTGAGCAAACTGAGTGCCTATTATTAAGATTATTGCAAGGTTTATAAAGTATGTACACTTATGTACTATAGTTGGAGCTCACTCAAAGTTTGCTCTTGTGACTTTTGAGGCAAAGACTCTGTCTCTCTGAGTTTGACATTAACATGCTCTGCCACCCCATCAGCTGCAATGCTCTACAGAGACAGGTCGTTCATGGATGCCAGCCTCCCTTTCTCTGTGCATATCGCTCTGACTGCTAGAATATTCATCTTAACTTGAGCCAAAAGTGCTCTCCTATTGTTTCAACCTACTAGCATATGTATTAGTTGCTTGTCTTGTTGCTGTTAGAAAATGCCCAACAAAAGCAACTTAAGAAAAGAAAGGATTATTTGACTCTGTTTGAGGGAACAGACTATATTATGTTGGGTCAGGCATGGTGGCAGGAGTGTGAGGCAGCTGGTCATATTGGAGCCACCATCAGGAAGCAGGGAGAGGTGAACACTGGTAACTGGTGGCTCTTTTTCTCCCTTTTGTTCAGTCTTAGACCCTAGCCCGTGGGCTATGCTACCCAGAATTAGGTTGAGTCTTCCCATCTCAGTTAATCTAATCTCGAAGGTCCCTTACAGATAACGCAGACTTTGTCTTCTAGGTAGTTCTAGATCCTGTCAAGCTGACCACCATGCATGTTTCCCTCCCTTGAGCCACTGGAGCAAATTTAACTCCTCTCCAGGGTGTCTTCCTCATATTTGAAGACTTTACTGTGACCACCCATCAGCCTTCTTGAGACTAAGCCTCTCTCCTTCAGCCATTCATTTCTTTACATGGCTCCTAGGTCCTTCACATTCTCAATTCCTTCTGAAGAGTGTCTTTTTTGGGGAAATTCTGAGAATGACACATGATTATCTGAGCAGATTAACTCAAATTGGAATATTTACCTTCTCGTAGTCCAATTTAAACTTCCAATCTTCTTTTGACAGTCCTGTTTTTACTCACTGTTAGTGAAAAAGCGCTCCGACTTGCACCCCCCCCAATACATGTTTCTGTCTACTCCTAGGTCTCACATGTTACGTTTAAGAGGCTTGTGTTCACTAAGCATGGAAGCTCTCAGTTTTTTTTCAGTGTTCAATTTCATCTTGAGTAGGCCTTGATTCCTGCCTGTTAATGTCACCTTTAATTCAGATGGTGTCACATCAAGTCTCTTATGACTAAAACCATAACACCAACTTCGTAGTTTCCCACAGATTCAAGACACACTGGGACTGCCAAGTCACAGATAAAATATTAAATATGACAGAATTACATGACTTTGCTGTTTGACATTGGTCCACAAATCTGAAGCATTTTAGGTTGACTGTGGATTATGAACTCAGGAATAAAAAAAAAGCATTGGGAAGAAGTAGTGGAAGGTGGGCTGGTGAAGTGGCCTGGTTTGTAAAGTGCTTTCAGGACCTGAGTTCGAGCCCCACAACTCACAATAAAAACAAAGCCAGGTGTGATGGTTTATACTGGTGATCCCAGAGCTGATGAGGCACAGACAGAAGTTCTCTGGGGGCTTCCTGGCCAGCCAGCCCAGCCTAATCTGCCAGCCTCTGGCCAGTGAGAGACACTGTCTCAGAAAACAAAGTCAATGACTCCCAAGGAAGGACATTTGAGGTTGTCTCCACACATGCACAGAGTAGTGGGAGACGTTTAGATACATAAGAACTGTCAAGGAGGGGCAGCATTGTTGACATGGAGGTTCCAGTGAGGAGAAGGAGAGGACAAATGGTAAGGTTGAGTTGCTAGGGAAGAAAAACATGGGTTTGATGAGTGTTTTGCAAGTCAGTAGAGCAGGTCACAGGCTGCCCGATCTTGGAGAAGACTCCTCTTTGGGGGTGTTTGCATCCAGCTCCGTGGTCTTCCTTATGGGGTTTGATCAATCCCTTGCGAACACTGTTGCAGCCTCTGCTTCACACCAACAAAGACATCTCCTCACAGATTTCAACTGTGCCTCTTTCTTTGTGTTTGCGTTTGTGTTGATTTTACAGCCAGCTGAAGAGAAGCACTTTGGAAACTTGCCCAGTTTCCTGCTTTGCTGCGGCCCCCTCTCCTGTGCCCTGCATGGCTTTAGCAGGGAGTCCAGTTTGTACGCGTAGGATGCATGCAGCACTCGCCAGCACAGCTCCTCTTCCTGTGACATTCTATTTCTCCATTCTAATGCCAGAGGTGCATTTAAAAAATATTATTGTTTGCTGTGTGTCATCTGGATTTGTTAAGCAGATTGGTAGGCGGGGACTGCAGAACTGCTTATTGGGCATCCTCTCATGTCCTTCTGGTACAAGCGCTGTAGGCTGTGTGTTCCATGTTAGAAAATAATTAACAGCAGCCAGGCAACCTGATGGAAACTTAACAAGGAGCTCACTGTGTGCACAGCTGGTGATGTGCCCTGTCACAGTGAAGAAACTTTGAGGAGCTGCTTGGTGCAGTGTAGACCTCTGGACTGAACACTCAACATTTGTGGGTATCAAGAATAATGCTAATGACATCAGGTGGATGTCCTTTGTTTCTCTAGTTGCTCTCAAAAACTGGTTATTCTCACACTTGCCCTGTGAGGCCATCAGGAGAAAGTGTGTGCATATCTTTCATAGCCTAAGGCAGAAGAAGGGCTTAGTGTGTGCAAGGTCTCCCATCACCACAGCAGCGGAACATCTGAGGGAAGTGATCTTGTGTTCATCAGAGGAAACTCTAGGGAGTGCCTTGACATTCTTCTGGGAAGAGGCTG
>CABHPQ010165954.1:6322-18808 GCA_902168405.1 Peromyscus aztecus
ATTAATTAGTTAAACAACACCATGCTAAGAAAATGAGTTATTGCCGGGCGTTGGTGGCGCACGCCTTTAATCCCAGCACTCTGGAGGCAGAGGCAGGCGGATCTCTGTGAGTTCGAGGCCAGCCTGGGCTACCAAGTGAGCTCCAGGAAAGGCGCAAAGCTACACAGAGAAACCCTGTCTCGAAAAACCAAAAAAAAAAAAAGAAAATGAGTTATTTGAATCTCATGCTTTTTTTAAAGCTTTGTAATTAGTAGCAAGAAATATAATTACATTTATTATCTTTCTTTAGATCAGTCTTGGAGTTGGTTAGATGGATTAGATGTGACATTTGTCAAATGGGAAAATAAAAGTAAGAATGGTGATGGAAAATGTAGCATTTTAATAGCTTCAAATGAAACCTGGAAAAAAGTTGAATGTTCACGTGGTTATGCGAGAGTTGTCTGCAAAGTTCCTCTGAGTAAGTATGCAACCTGTCCTTAAGAGAGTTTTGAACAGAATAGGTTAAGAAATAAATATAGGGATGTTCTTGTAGCTCAGTGAGAGAACCCTTATTTGGTGAGCATGAAGCCCTAGATTCACTCATTAATGCCAATAAATAAATAAACAGCACATCTATGTACTTTTGTTTTTCCATGTAATTTTAAGTATTTATAAAGCATATCTCAAATCCTCATTAAATCACAGAGATTTTATATGATATATAAATATATAATACATCTAGAATTCCAAAATAAAGCTATTAAACAGCCCAAATTCTATATAAGTCTCTCCTAACTGAAAATGGAAACTGCTGTAGAATCGAGGAGGAAATTTCTTTGAGAATGTCCTTACAATGTATTTTATTCTGTATTTTCCCTGCATAAAAGCTTAAAGGTCTGCTTTTGTGGCTAGTGTAGTGTAGCTGGTTTACTGTTGCTGCTTATGGAAGAAAGGCTTCTTTTGGCTTCGAGCAGAAGGATACAGCCTCAGATGTTGGGGGAAATATGGCAACAGGCAGGCATGGTAGAAGGTGATGGAATGATCCCATTACCATCCACACACAGGAAGCAAAGAGAGCAAGCAGCAAATGGAATAAGGCTATAAACCCTCAAAGCCTTACCGCTGTGGCATACTTCCTCCAGCAAGGCACCGCCTACTAAAGGTTATGTAACTTCCCCAAACAGGGGCGCAAACTGGGACCAAGAGTCTAAATTCATGAGCTTTTGGGGGATATTTCTCATTCAAACCACCACAGCTAGTTTGCATCCTTTTCCTTTGGTCCCATGAAACTTTCATAATGAATTTTATTTTATTTTTTATTTTTTTTATTTTTTTTTAAGATAGAGTCTCACTATGTAGCCCTGTCTGCCCTGGAACCTCACCATGTAGACCAGGCTGCCCTCAAACTCGCAGATATCTGCTTGCCTCTGCCTCCCAAAAGCTGGGCGTGTGCCCAGGTGTGTGCCCCTACACCTGGCCATAAAAAATTTTAAGACCATCTAAAACTAGATCTAACTACTTAAAGTGCTCATGGTGGCTGAAGAAAACTGCGATGTGAACTTTAGTCTTGTCCTGAATTGATATATAAAACAACCATAAAAATATCATTGGGCTTCATTTGTGTAGGAAAGGCTCTAAACCTTTTACATTAACGTTTAAAAACAACTAGCATATTCTTTCCATTTTGGTATTCTAAATATTAATGATAAAATCCAATTGCGGCATACGTTTGTACATGCGTTGCTGTGCACCACCCTGCTTTACATGCTGAAATGCACCTGAACAAGGCGGGTCAGCCTGCGTGTTATCACAGACTGTCCAATTCTGTGAGGAAGACAGATTAGGGACAAACGAGTCAAGTTTTGTGTGTGTGTTTTTTTAAGAGAGGGAAGTAACAAATAGTTAGCAACTCCATGTGCTGACAACCAGGTTGGTGGTTATTATATAGCTCTAGGAAGGTGTCTCTAGTGGAGGTGCTGAGGCTGAGCTCAGAAAGGTCAGCCCAGCAAGCTCAGGAGACAGGTACAGCAGAGAGGACCCAGCTGGAGAGACTCCAATGGCAGAAAGAACACCGATGCTCAAGGAAGAGCATCATGCTAGGCGGACAGAGACCCTTAGTGAGGCTGCAAACAACGGGCAGGGAGCCCTGGCTCTTTTCTAAGTGGAGTGGACACCAACTAGGGCTTTTGGGCAAAGAGGGGACAGCACTGGTGTGATAAAAAAAAAAAAAAATTAGAGTTCTGGTTGTGGCCATTTTGAGTTTGGGATGTGGAAATCGATCGGAGATATCCAGTCTGCAGCTGAATATGTAAGAGAAGTGGGTGAACAGCATAGGGATGACATTTGAATTCGTGAACGAGTAATAAGGATGTAGCTCAGTGGGGTGCTTGCCTTAGCATGTGCAAAGGCCTGAGGTCCAAACCCATTAGGGAGGGGAGGGTGGAAAGCCCAATAATACGTGTTAAGCTGTTCTCCTAAGGAAGGTGGTGAGTAGAAGGAAGGAATGGCAATCCTTTAATTTCTTTGGGAGAAAAATGAAAAGCATTTTGATGTAAAGAAAACCACTTATATTTTTTTTTAAAAAAAGGGAGTTTGGTGTTTAATGGTGGGTTTGGAATCTGTCGTGACTATGAAACAATCTTTAATCTGTACAGGGCTTAGTCTCTTACAGTTTGCTGAATAAAATTAGAAACAATGGTAACCGTTGCCTTTGTCTTACAATGTACCTTCTGGATTCCAGGTTCGGATTACAGAGGCATAGCCATCCTGTTCGCTGTGCTCTGTGTCTTAGCGCTCATCAGCGGACTGATTTGGTTCCTCGTGCAAAAAAACCATTTCCGCTGGACTGGCTTGTCCTCTGTTCGGTATGAACATGGAGCCAGTGAAGACGAGGTGATGCTCCCTTCCTTCCACGACTAACTTCGTCCAAGAGTTTGTTCATTGGCACCAAAGTTCCAGAAGAAAGATGAGCCACTTAACATTGCCCCACAATCAATGTTTACTCTGTTTCAAAGTAGAAGTTTTAGGGACGCTTTTAGTTGGTGAGTTGCTCAGCTGAGATGCATAATTCCTTAACCCGCTAACCACCACGCTAATGACTCCAGTTACCAGAGCAGACAGGTCTTAAAGCCAAAATGGAGGTTCAAATTGTTTACAGGGGATAAACTCAACCAATGTGAATTGTGTCTGTTAGAGTGCAATGGCAAGCCGGGCGGTGGTGGCGCACGCCTTTAATCCCAGCACTCTGGAGGCAGAGGCAGGTGGATCTCTGTGAGTTGGAGGCCAACCTGGTCTACAGAGTGAGATCCAGGACAGGCACCAAAATTACACAGAGAAACCCTGTCTGGGGGGGTGGGGGGGATGCAGTTGCTAGGTAGATATGTGTATGTCTTAATAGTGCTTTAACAGCTTCCAAGAAAATTAAAGCTGTCCATACTACTAGGCTCCACGTCTACCTTTTAATTTATATGAGCATCTGGCCAAAGGCAAAGTTAGTACCTCAGGCAAAAACTCAACTACAAATAAGATCAATGATGTTTCAAAAATAGCCTTTTATGGCACTGGGAAAAAAATACTTAATAAGGCATACTTTATACACAGAAAATAGAGCCTCTTGGAAGATGTTTCTTATATTATTTTGAAGATACTTATACCAATATTAATTAATTGTTATGTTTTCTGTTTATAATTACTCATATTCAGTGGGGTTTTTTAATTTTGTTTTGTGAAAACAGTTTAATGTTTCCTAAAGTGTGGGAATGTTACTGTTAAATTGACTAGGCATGCTGTATCAGCATGGCTTGTGTTTGATGATTTTCTTTTTTACAAGGACCCTACTACAGATGAGACTTAAACTTTACAGTTTATATATTTCACACAGCACATCAACTTTTGATGAATATGTTATTTTGTTGCCTTTTTACCCCAGCAAAACATAAAAGCAGTCTTTGAATGGTATTTGCTAACTTTGTATTTGTAAAAATGACAGCTTCTAAGACCATGAAACTTGAAACTTTGTGATTAATGTGGAAATATTTAAAACCTAAATGACTAGGAAAACATTATTTTGTGGGTGTAATTTCCATTTTAAGACCCGGACTATATTCTTACAAGCCATGTCCACTAAATAGGGTGACTGTTTTATTCAGTGTTTAACTCATATTTATACTTTAGAATATTTTTGTACAAGATCCAGATTTATTTTGTTTGAGGTGTTTATACTATCATAAAGTTGTAAATAATTTTCTAAAACTGTTTTAATATAGTCTACAAATGTCCTAAATATTTTTATTGAGGCATCTTTTAAATAATCATTAAGAGTGTCTTCAGAGAACTAAACCAATGCAATATGACTACAGCTGTGTATAAGGCTGATGCCGCGGTAAAGTTGTCTTGCCTTTAAAAAGTGTTGGAGTTGATCCGTGCATGCAAAAGCATCTCTGAACTAGGTTTGATTGTATACCATGTCTAGTATGATGAGAAAGTGTCCAGCTATTGCAAATTGAGGTATTAAGGATTTTGCAAGCACTATTTAAAGAATAAATCTTTCTCTCTATATATATCTCTCTCTAAATTATTTTAGTCTCCTTGGCTCAGTGTTTCTCTTTTGTGTGTGGTGTATGTGGTGTGTGTGTGTGTGTGTAGCACATGAGTGTATGGGTGCATGCTTCCATGTGCATTTGTACCAAAGGACATCAAGGGTTTTCCTCTATTGCTGTCTGTCTGCCTATCTTGTAAATTGGAAGCTTGTCATTTTGTCTAGGCAACTTAGCCAGAAAGCTCCAACGATCCACTGGTCTCTGCCCAAATTTGTTGGAATCTCAGACATGCAAAGCCATGTACATCTCTTTACATGGCTTCTGGGGATTCAAACTCTGGTCCTGAGGCTTGCACACTAAGCCTCTCTTACAAAGCCTCCTCTCAAGCCCTCAATGTGTCTGTTAGCATCTCTCAGTGGGGATCTCATCTGTGTTATATTAATTTCTCATTCTTTGTGCTCCTCTTAGAGGATCCTTCATACTTGTTCCCTCTGGGTTCAAATGCATAGTTCCAATGATCCATTAGATGATCTACTTGAAAGCTCTTCTCGACAAGTCCAGAACTGCCCCCTAGTGGTCCCTTCAGTGGACCCAATAAATAAGCACAGGGGACAAGTACAGAAGTGACACCAACATTGCCCCCCTCCTTCCTCCCTCCCCTTCCTCAGACATCTGCAAATTCTCCCTAGCAAAAGGCTGCTGTATTTTGTTTTGTTTTATTTTTGAGACAGGGTTTTTCTGTGGCGCCCTGGCTGTCCTGGAACTGTTTGTAGACCAAGCTGGCCTCTAACTCAGATCTGTCTGCCTCTGCCTCCCAAGTGCTGGGATTAAAGACATGTGCCACCACACCCAGCTAAAGAAAAAAAAAATTTTTTTTTTGGTTGTGTTCTTACTAAGCTCCATGCCTGCCTGACCCTTTGCTGATTCTTGTGGAGAACGTTGTCAATCCCTATTTTTTTTTTATCTTAGGCTTCTTCTAATGCTAAACCCCTCTTACTACTAGTTAATGCAGTAACTGTGTCTCACTTGGGAAGAGAAATTTGAATTAGTTCCCATGAAAGCACTGTGTCAGAAACATAGACAAACATGTTTGTGGCAATGCACAGTGTCAGACTTCATGGACTATCAGATCACAAGGCCCCATGGTTTCAGTGGTAATATGTCTGCTTCCTTCGTAATTCTGGTTGAGGCAAACATGCGTTCATCTACTGCAATCTCAATTGTTTTAAGATTTATTTTATTTTTATTATGTGTATGTGTGTTGGTATGTGCACATGAATGCAGGTAGCTGCTGAGGCGAGGATGGGGCCTTAGATTCCCTAGTTTGGGCACTACAGACACTGTGAGCTTCCTAACAGGTACTGGGAACCAACCTCGGGTCCTCTGGAAGAGTAGCACATCACCTCTGAGCAGTGTCTCCAGCGTCTGAGCTCTGTTTTTTAATACTAACTCTTAGATCACCTATCACTCATCACACAGTGTATCTACGTGTGTGTGTGTGTGTGTGTGTGTGTGTGTGTGTGTGTGTGTTGCAGAATGACTACAAAGGATTCAAGAGGCAAGATGTTTCAAAAAGGCCTAAGAAGCTGAACCCTGACAGATGGTGCTGGTCACGTGCCCAACAGCACAGTCTTCCCCCATCCTCAGAACGGGGTCAGCAGCTGCTTGTGAAATAAAGCCTTTGAGGGCAGTATGCATCTGAGGAAACACTGCTTTACACAATGTAGAGTGACTTACAGGGGAACAGCCTGATCTCAACATAAAACTGATGATCAGCACACTCGACTCTAAGTCCCTGAGTGTTCGATGAAAACAGTCTCGCTCTATCTACACCTCCACAAAGTGAGTAATGTTCGTACATTTCTTTCTTTCCCCTGAACTAAGCTAATCACAAACAAGGTTTGAGAAACTATCCCACTTCCCAAGAAGTTGTTATATTTATATTAGTTAATATGGAGAAGGCATAATTTTTGTCTCCAAGCTAGAAGCCCAGAAGTCACCTGTAAATCCTTTCTTATCTTCCCAGTCAAACGACTTTCTCAGTTTTACCTGGACTTCTCACAAAGAGGGCGATTGCCAGTCACCAACTGTCTCATTTCTTTGTCATCTCCCCGCTGGACCTAATATAGATTGATAATCAGTCCTGGGTCAGCTTGATGCCCTGGCCAAGGAGCCTTTTAATAGAATGTAGCATCAAGTTGGTGTTTAGGAAACAACAGAGAGAACTGTTAGCCATAGGAGAGTGTAGCAATTGGGAAACCATTGGTGATCCCGGCCAATGGAACTCCAGCAGCAGAGGAGCCAGAGTCCAGAGGGAGTGATCAGAAAAGAAAGAACTGGGAAATGGAAGATTTGAGAAATACAGTGGAAGTGTGGGAGTATTCTGAGAGGATATATTCTGAGGAAGTTGTTTAAGAAATCTGATGGAGATAGGCCATAGAAGAAGGAGGATGGTCCTTGGCAGGTTTGAAGGTTTCCTTCCTTCCTTCCTTCCTTACTTACTTACTTACTTACTTACTTATTTCCTCCCTCCCTCCCTCCCTCCTTCTCTCCCTCCCTCTCTCCATCCCTCCCTCCCTTCCTTCCAAAAGAGATGGAAAATAAAGGTTTGTTTTTGTGGTGATGAGGACAGAGGATAGAATCCAGGGACTTATTTCTGCATGCTACACAGATGTGGTGTCACTGATCTACAACCCCCAGCCCTTGGTTTATTTGGCAGGATATCACTATGTGGCCAAGGCTGGTCTCAAACTCCTCATCCTCCTGTTTCCTGAGTGCTCAAATTACAAACATGCATTATCACGGCAGAGCCACGGGTCTAGAAGACAGGAGGAAGGGGAAAAACAGTTTCATGGAACAGTTGATGATGCAGAGGAGACAGGGGGAGTCATCAATGGGAGACAATTTTGGAGAAGATGAGGCAACAGGGGTGGTTCTCAACTTACAGAAAGAGGAACTGGGCTTGCCCGGGATGAGGAAGCATGTCTTCCTCTCTGAGGCTACAAGGGAAGTGCTCCAGATAAGTATTTGAAGATGTTTGTCTCTAGCTGATAGTTGACGGCCTCCATTTTCTTGTTCAGCAGAGTGCAAGATGGTCTTATGAGAAAGCAGACGAAGCCTTAACTTGAAAATAGCAATAACAAAATTGGCATTTACAGTGGGAGGGATGGGAGAAGACAATAACCAAGGTACAAAGAAAAGGATTGCCAGAGAGGCACGTAGGACCCAGATGCCCTGGAAATGGCAACTGTTGGAAGAATGAACTTCCTCTTGCAGTCTTTAGTTATTACAATAAACCAGAGGGGGGGGGGGGGGTGGGAGACCGAAGACAAAGGAGACCCTGAGCTGAGAGCTGGCTGGGGGATGCAGCACCCAGGGGTGGAGGCTGACCGGAATAAAAGGGAGAAATGGAAGGCTGTGGAAAATAAATAGAATGAGACCAGAGAAGAGATAAATTGGAGAGAAAAAAATAAGGTGGGAGGTATGATTAGAGAGGAAGATGCAGAGTGATGGGTTTCAGTGGATACCATGTTCTCCCACAAAGAGGCAATAAGTAATCAGTTTTATGTCTTAGCAGGAAAAATAAAGGTAGTGTGTACCAGAGTTGCCTAAGGGAAGAACACGCCTTTCTTTAGTTCAAAAGATAAAACAAAAACCCCTGCTGAAGTAGGTCACAGCTTAAATTAAACCAATTCATTAGATTGTCAGTTCTACCCTGTATCTAAGATATCTTTGACAATTAGTTGAACATAAACTAATCCACATTCGTAACAACGCTTTGGAGCCCGAAGTGACAGTGAAGGGAACTTTGTCCATTGTAGGATTCCATAGAACTGGTGGATAGGTAGTGGGCAAAAGAGCCCCAAATCAAGATATGTCCATATTTAAACATAGAGTAGTTTGGGAAGGATTTGCTTTCAGTTTGAGTTTAGTGCAGGAACCCATTATTGACTACTTACAAAGACTGGGAATAGATAACGGCAAAGTCTTGACTCTTGGACAAAGGCTGAGCCTGGAGTGCTGTGAATGAAGACAGCCCACACTGTCTCTAGCACTTCATGATGCCCCCTATAGGTTCCTTTGGTGAAATGCATTCTATATGCATTCCCACCAATAGGTTGTTGCTCCGCATCTTCCCAAGCGTGTGTCACGCTTGGGATTTGAGTCATTCTATAGGTATGTGGTAGTACTTGATTTTTGCATTAAAGATGTTCTAATGACATCTTTTCATAAGCTTGTTTTCTATCTGTTTATCTCCTTGAGTGTTTATTCTTCAGTAGAGTTGCTTGTTTTCTTTGTATTGAGTTTGACTTGATTTTATACACCAATGACATGAGGCTTACCCAAGGGGCCTTGCTTGGTTCGAGTTCCTGTTTCTGGTTCCAGAAACCCCCTGGGTTAAGTTAATGTTGCATCATTTATAAAAGCATAGTTTAAAGGACCTGCTTGTAATCCCAGCACTGAGGAAGTAGAGGCAAGGATCGTGAGTTCAAGCCCAGAATGGGATACATAGCAAGTCCTTATCACAGACAAACAAATGTGCCTCAGAAAACATTTGATAATTCTTTGAAAATTTCTACAATGTGTTTCAATTATATTCATTCCCCTCTCCCAATTCCTTTCATACCCACCCCCATGCCCTCCCCTCCCTCTCCACCCAATTTGTAATTTCCCTTATCTCACACACACCCCAACCATTGAGTCCAGTTGGTGTTGCCGTACTACTCTTGGGAGTGAGGCCCGCCCCAAATTGTGGTTGACCAACTAGGGGGTCACATTGTTAAAGAAAACTGACTCTCCCTTTCTCAGTACTATCAAATTCCAATAGCTCCTAGTGGTGGGATTTTGTGCCCACCTGGCCCCTCTATGCTGGAATTTTATCTGGCTTGAGCTTCCACATCTCTCCTACATGCTGTCACAATCTCTGTGAGCTCATGTGGGCATCTGCCCTGGTGTGTCTGGAGAACATGGTTTCCTTGATGCTATCCACAGACTCTGGCTCTTACAATCTTTCTGGCCTTTCTTCCTCAAAGATCCCTGAGCACTGGGGGAAGGAGTGTAATATGCAAGACTCACTTAAGGTTAAGGACTCTACAGTTCTTATTTTCTGCACATTGACTAGGGGAGAGTCTCTGTTAATTGCCATCTACTATAAGGAGAAGCTTCTCTGATGAGGGTCAAGGGATTCTCTCATCTATGGGCAAAGCAATAAGTCACTAGGAGTTACTTTAATACTATGTTCATTTAGCAGCAGAATAGTATTGTGTTCTCCCTTAGGACTATGACTTATTTATCCACAGGTTCTTGGCACAGTGCCAGGAATGGGTTCCATCCCATGGAGTGGGCCTTATGTCTAATTGTTAAGTGGTTGCTTACTTTCATAACATTCATACCACTATTGCATCAATAGGCATATTTTGTTAGGTGCATCATTGTTGTAGTTTGCAGGGTTCACATCCGGATGAGACAGAGGTGCTGGCTGTCCGCACAACTGGAGGAGCCTGTAGGAATACAATACTGCTCCTCCAGTAGTGGGTACAGCCAGCACCTCCCAGAACTATGAAAGCTAACTGGTAGAGATGAAGCTTCCAGGTAAGTACCACCTTGATTTCTCCAAGTTATGTGACTCTGGTACGTGGTGTCTTCAGCAACAGAGGTTTACCGACAAGTTCTGAATATAGCCAAGACTATTGGCAATAACCTGTAATTCTTGAGACTGACTCTATTGGACCCCACTGGCAATCAAGAAGTAGCCCATTCCTGGTATGCGGTTTTTATTTGCTAGGTTGAGGTGTCTGTCCTCTTTCTCTCTTGTGAGGTAACTCCATTAAAATATCTTTCTCTCCTCTCTCCTCCTCCTCCTCCTCCTCCTCCTCCTCCTCCTCCTCTAGTAGTTATACTACTCATAGTTCTTCCTTCAACTTGCCTTTCTATCTCGCATTCCAATTAAACCGTTCCTGTTCCATTATTCTGCTATACTCTTGATAGTGCAACTAATGATGGAGATGTTTTTCTAAGAGACATAGTCCACTGGGAGGAGCTTGTGAAAAAGGAGATTCTGGCTGCCGACACCACCTTCACCAAATGACCAAAGTCCATCACGCCTTGTCCCTTCTGTGGGACTCTTGCCAAAATGGCACAAACTGAATTCTACCAAGAAGAAACATCAGACAAACCCAACTGAAGGACATTCTTCAAAGTGACCAGAACTCTTTCAGGGGCTTTTGGTGTGGAAAGATAAAGAGAGTGGAGGATAGTCCTCGACAAAAAGGCACCGAAGAGACATCACCTATGACCTATAAGTGTAACGCTTGTTCCTGGATTGGGTCCTAGAACAGAGACAAATGTCCAATGCCACAATGTCAGCAGTGCTCGTTTCCTGGTTCTGATCACTGCCCCGAAGTTATGTAAGATGCTAACATTTAGAGAAGCTGGCCAAAGGAGTTGCAGGAATTCTGTTTTGCAACATTTTAGAAAGTCTGAGATTATTTCAATTCACATGAAAAGTTTCTCTTTAAAAGAGAGAAGTTGGAACCTGCAGTGAGCCAGCCGCTTGGAGCTCTGGGCGTCCTAGCTGTGCGACCCTGGCTTGCACTCCCCCGCCTCGAGTGGGAGGCGTCGCGGCGGAGCCCGGAGCTCCGCACGCCCCACAAGCGCCGCCCCTGGCCCGCTCCCGGCGCAGCGCAGTCATGCCCCACGCAGCGCTGTCCACGCTCCTGCTGCTGAGCCTCGCCACTGCCACGGTCGCGGGTAAGCCGCCCCTGCTGCGCCCCCGAGGGCGCAGGCTCCCCGCTCCCACCCCTCTCGTCCTGCGCTCAGACCATCCCACGCCCATCTCTCTGGCCGGGTGGCTTCCGAGAGCCAGACCCGGGGCAAAGGCCAAGGCCGAGGACCTTCCACCGTGTCTGCATCCTCAGCTCCGACCCCCAAGACGGAGGGGCAGAGGAACTGAGTCCCTCGATGGGTAGCAGCAGGGAGGAGATGAGGCCTGGGGGGTGGAGGGCGGGAGGAAACAGGCCCTGTCCCTTGGCTGGTGGTCAAGTTGTTAAAACAGGAAAAGAGTTCAGTCAAATAACCCCTGCATCAAGAGAGAGTAGGTCAAACTTGGAACACAGTTAAAAAAAAACTGGTTTAGAGAAACGTTTGGTCAGCTGGTATACTAGTGACATCTGAAAAAATTAGACATAATTAGCTACTTGCAAAAGGACTCCTGGGGAAGACAGACAATTCCAAGCATGTGTTTTTCTTTAAACAAGCTTTCCGTGGAGGCATGTCGAAAATATGTTAGTGGGGAAACTCTGGGGGGAGATTTCTTTCCAAAAAACACTATCGAGCGACCATTTCCGAGAAGGAAAGAACAAAATAAACAAGAGCTAAGTGAATACTTGTGTGGGCTTCAATAACAGGATTATGCAAGAGATTTTGGCCTCCTGGATTTCACTGCACTTCTAAATAAGTTTCTATATGAAACCTGCTAACAGCAGGGAATATTTTAAAGGCCCTGGGTGTTGGAGACTGAGCTTAGTGAGCAACTCGGAGCTTGCAAAGCTCTTTTCCTGGGCTCCGTAGAGTGGCACTTATGACCAGTTAGACCATCTGCTGCCTATCTGAGGAGCAGAAACAAGATGTGCAGTTTCACACCATTTGGACTGCATGCATTCATTTTGTCTAAGGCTGGATTAGAGTTTCTGTGAAGTCTGGGCCGATTCTGAGTCCTCCTTAGGCATCCCCTTGTTAAATCTGACCCCTATCTGAACTCTCCCTTAGCTCACTCTCTACAGTTCCAGACTATTAAAAAATACTCTTTTTTTTTTTTTTTTCACCAGTGAGTTGGTACATGGGTAAATATGCTTGTTTTGCAAGCCCGGTGACCTAAGTTCATTCAATCGCTGAAACCACGTAAATGGAGAATCAAAACTCCATGAAGTCATCCTCTGACCTCGGAAGGTACACTGCACCCACACACACA
>CABHPQ010165955.1:0-49959 GCA_902168405.1 Peromyscus aztecus
GCTCATATAGACCCTCCTCTTTCTCGCTAATTGGACTCCCGGAGCGCCACCCGGGGCCTAGCCATGGATCTCTGCTTCCAGATCCCTCAGTCATTGGATGGGGTTTCTAGCATGACAATTAGGGTGTTTGGCCCTCCCATCACCAGGGTGGGTCAGTTCAGGCTTTCTCTCGACCATTGCCAGCAGTCTATTGTGGAGGTATCCTTGTGGATTTCTGTGGGCCTCTCTAGCACTTTGCTTCTTCCTATTCTCATGTGGTCTTAATGTTTTATTTTATGAATTTTTTCTGTAGCAATTAGTGTGATCATATAGATTTTCTTGAGAATATTAATTTGGTAGATGGCATTGCATTGATTTTCAAATATCAAACAACTTTGCATTCTTTTGATAACTACTACTTTGTTGTATATGTTTATACATATGTATACATACACACATACATATATAGAGTTGGAAATGACTTGCTAATATTTTGTCAAAGACTTTTATGTGACTGCTTATGAGAGTAACCATATGTAATTTTATTATAGTTGATTCATTTTGTAACCATGGGCTAATGAGTTTTTCCAGTTATTTTAGCTAAGTAATAGAGCTGTCATCAGGGAGCCTAGACCCTAGGATAGAACTTGTGCTTTGTACCCCACTCAACAGAGGTAGTCTTCCACATTCAGCTAGTTCAGAGCTATTTTCCAAGTGTGCATTTAATCTTAAGATGTATACAAAGCCTTACAATGTTTAAAATTGGTTGTGAGGTATAATATATAATATATTGTCTTTTAATTTGGAGCAGGTACCCCAGCATACCCTGTGTGGCCCTGAAATCTTCATGACTGTGTCAGGACTCTGTTTATGGGCATTTTATCTTACCTCATGGAGCACATTTTTCTTCTGAAGACATCCCATTTTGTTTCAGTAGATTTGGTGATCGTGACTCATCTAGAGTGGGCCAGTGTGGCACTATGTGAAATGCCCAGTCATTTCAGTTCTCTTCAGCTGGCTGTGACATAAACCACAATTTGCATAGTGTGATGACGAAGCTGTGACTGACACCACTGGTACTGTGTGTCATTACAGGCACAGCATCCTTCACAGTGGACTGTAGAAGATCTTCTGGTTGAGTCTTATGAAAAACATTGTGTTAGTCATTCAGTGTTATGATAGCTATGCTAAAATGTACCACACTAAGCACTCATCTGTGTTCCTACATCATAGTAAAGTAATGGTTAGAAAAGAGAGAAATTTTAAAATTGATTATCTCATTTAGTAGGTTTTCTTAAAAATAAAATGAAAACTAAAGTAAGTTTTGGGAAACCTCTCTTAGATAAACAAGGAAAATAATTTATTGGTAGTAAGTTGGTTGTAGTAGCTGAAAGTATATGTACTAAGAAAATTAACATCTTAAAGATTATTAGCCTGTCAATTAGGGACGTTAAAAACATTGAGAATAATATCTATAGTCTATTTCAAACTAAGACTAACAAAAGGACAAATTATTTCCTTGTGTCTTGAGTAGTTGCTCTAAAATAACTATAGGCAGGTTGTTTAAAAAACAGAGCAAAGCATCAGTATCATATGAAGTGGAATCTGCAAAGATGTATGTTGCTGAATAGTAAAAAAAAAGTGTGTGTGGACCAAAGAAAACCTTATCTGGACTAACATGTGAAAGTCAATGGGAAAGACTTTCCTGGGATGACTTCTGCAAAGATGCTTTGTGGAAAATATTTGGGTTATCATGTGTTGTTAAGCCAGTACTGTCAACCATGAACTCCATCATCATCACTCTTGATATTATTATTATTTTTTTGTGAGAAACTGAGCCTAAGTATCCCAAATTTCTTTTTTTAATTTAATTTTATAATTAAATTTAATTTTACATATCAGCCACAGATTCCCATCTCCTCCATGGCAAAGACTCCCCTGAGGATTGAGTTCAACTTGGTAGATTCAGTCCAGGCAGGTCCAGTCCCCTCCTCCCAGACTGAGCCAAGTGTCCCTGTATAAGCCCCAGGTTCCAAACAGCCAGCACATGCACTGAGGACAGGTCCCGGTCCCACTGCCTGGATGCCTCCCAAACAGATCAAGCTAATCAACTGTCTCACTTATCCAGAGGGCCTGATCCAGTTGGGGGCTCCTCAGCCATTGGTTCATAGTTCATGTGTTTCCATTCGTTTGGCTATTTGTCCCTGTGTTTTTTCCAACCTTGGTCTCAACAATTCTCACTCATACAAACCCCTCCTCTTTCTCGCCAATTGGACTCCTGGAGCTCCACCTGGGGCCTGGCCGTGGATCTCTGCATCCAGTTCCCTCAGTCATTGGATGAGGTTTCTAGCATGACAATTAGGGTGTTTGGCCATCCTATCACCAGAGTAGGTCAGTTTGGGCTGTCTCTCGACCATTGCCAGTAGTCTATTGTGGAGGTATCCTTGTGGGTTTCTGTGGACATCTCTAGCACTTTGCTTCTTCCTATTCTCATGTGGTCTCCATTTACCATGGTCTCTTATTCCTTGTTCTCCTCCTCTGTTCTTGATCCAGCTGGGATCTCCCGCTCCCCCAAGCTCTCTTTCCCTTGACCCTTGCCCTTCATTACCCCTACTCATGTCCAGGTTGTCCATGTAGATCTCATCCATTTCTCTGTCATTGGGCGATCCCTGTGTCTTTCCCGGGGTCCTGCTCTCTAGATAGCCTCCCCGGAGTTGTGACACACAGCATTTTGGTGGCTTTGTTGTTGTAAAGTTGTGTTTATGAATTCTTTTGAGCTCAGTATTAAGGGCACATGTTTCCAAATGAGAAGAATTCACTCAACCACCATGATAGAGGATGACTTTGGATATGTGCTTAATGAAGATCACACTCTTTAGTTAGTCCAGTAGCAAACCACACTTGTCATTTCAGTACAACTGACTGTGTACATGCTTGACAAAACAAGAAGTAGACTATCTATTCTCACACAAGCTCAAACCAGTTCTAGGAAAGTTTTTAGACTTTGATTCAAGTACAGAGGAATATTTTAAAATCCATTAGCTGTATAATTGAAGAACTTCCACCTAACTTTCATTTGGAACTGATTAATGTACAATGTAATGAAGTGCTAACCTGCAATTATAAAAATAATTTGCTATAAATGCCTTACAATTGTTGAATATCAATTAATACCATATGCTCATGATTGACATCAGTATTTGGTAGTTCCTATTTAAAAGAAAATTTTGAAAAGTAAATATGTAAATCTCACTACAGATCAGCCTTAACTGGTATACCTTAATATTAATTTTAGTAATTGACAGCACTAACATTGTACCTCCTATTTAAACAAGATGTTAATCCCTACAATTTTTCTGTTATTAATAGGCTTCTATTTCTAGAAATATATTAAATTATTTTAATATGCTTTGAATTTCATCAACCAAAAGTTGCAGAAGATTACATCTGCTTTGTTATGTGCTTTTGTAATGTCCTTCCCTAAGGTTCCTTTGATTCAGACTCTCCACAGAGAAACTTTTCAGATTCCTGCTGTGTATTGGTATTCTGTTCCCACCTCATCATAGACTTTCCATTGACTCTCCTTGGTTGCTACATACTGAAATGAATACAGTATCTGGGGCTAGAAATGTGACTTGGTGGTATAGCGCTTACTTAGTATGCACAAGGCCCTAGGTTTTTCTCTAGTACTGCATAACCAGTTGGGATGGTTCCTGCCTGCAATCCTAGCACTGGGGAGGATCAGAAGTTCAATTTCGTCCTCAACTACAAAAATATTTCTAGACTAGTGCTGGATTCATGAGACTCCTTCATAAAAATGTTCAAAAAGTAGGAACTTAAAAAATACAATTTTCAGATCAGTAGAATTATATGATGTATTAGAAGACATGTTTACTTTTAGTAGTAAAGGCACCAATCTGATGCAAATCTCTCTAGGGCTACTGCTTAGATTACATTACTGTAATTCATTATCTTCTGCCATATCTACTGCATTTTTGTAGGAATCTGTGATGTCATGTGTCTACTGTATATTTGTTAGTGTTCCAAAGAAGCAGAACCAACAAGCTGTTTTATGGAGGGAAAGAGACTCGCTCTAAGGATTGTCTCATGCAGTTGTGGAGGCTTGACCAGTACGGAGTCTGACGGGGATGCCTCACAGGCTAGATACAAAGTAAAGTGTTGAAGTTTGAGGCCGAAGAAAACCTACTGTAGAAACAGAAAGAGTAAATGAGAGTAAACATGGCTGAGGAGACCAAGGGCAATCTGATGAATTCTTTCTTGCTTGGGGGAAATTGAGAAGACATCTCTCTAAGCCTGTTATCTTTCGTATGAAGCCTGTCTACATTACAGAAGGCAGTATGCTTTAGTAAGAGTCTACAGATTCCAATAGAAACCTCATCTAAAACCATGATAAGAAATATCTAAAACAGACCAAAAGCATTATGGTAAAAAAAGCTGACAAGTACAATTAACCCTATGTACTCTCTGTTCTTTAACTTTTTTAAAGATAAAATTGAGCTTTGAGTATTCCTCCTAGAGATACAATACTAAAAAAAAATTTTCCTTGCTTGCCAGTGGATAGGGTGTTTTATGGAACTTTTCTATATATGACAACTTTGGTTCCATAGGTCAGGGAACCAAGTGAGAGGTCTTCAAACTGCTAACATACCTATTTTCCTTTCTTTATCTAGAGGCAAGGGAGCTCACCCTTGAGTGGGTCTCTGACCACAGTATATTCACAGTAAATATACTAGGTTAGTGTCTTAGGGTTTTGATTGCTGTGAAAAGACACCATGACCACAGCAATTCTTACAAAGAAAACACTTAATTGAGGGTGGCTCACTTACATTTTCAGAGGTTCAGTCCATTATGATCATGATAGGGAGCATGGCAATGTGCGGGCAGACATGATACTGGAGCTGAGAGTCCTACATCTTGACTCTGAGGCAACAGGAAGTCGACTGACTGTCACACTGAGGGAAGCTTGTGAAAAAGAGACCTCAAAGCCCGCCCCCACAGTGACACATTTCCTCTAACAAGACCACACCTCCTAATAGTGCCACTACCTTTGGGGACCATTTTCTTTCAAACCACCACAATTAGTATGCTAGTATGGCTCCTATTATCTGATGCCCTTATTTTGTATGAAATGTTCTTATTTATTTTGCTATGAAAATGATTCAGAGATAAATGAATTTTACACTAAAGTATCTATTTAATTTTATACATATGTGAGTATATGTGTACTCCACCACATGTGTACAGGAGTTCTCAGAGGTTAGAATATGGGTTGATCCCCTGGAACTGGAGTTACAGATGGCTGTGAGCTGCCATGTGTGCTGGGAACTGAACCTGGGTCCTCTACTAGGAGTGGAGAGTACTCTTAACTGCTGAGACATCTCTCCATTCCCTCACACATTGTTTTGAACTGGTAATTAGTTATCCTGATCCCATCACTCCTCTCTCCATGTTCTCATTAATTCTTCTATCACCCAATTTCCTAATATTTGTGTGTGGAGCTATGGCACACGCCAATGAACTTCTTTCAGTGTGTGTTTCATCCTAGTCCCCAAGCGAGAGCCATAACAGTAGTACTGCAATAGCTTGCCCCCAGTAAGAAACCACTAATTTGGGATCCTCATTGACAGCCAACGAATAATCTATAATCTCACCCTTTCTGTCTACTGCTGTCACTGGTTCTTTCAAGTTGGATACCTTAGGATCAGTTCAAAATGGAGATTCTTATGCACTGGTTTATTGAGGGAGTACTCACAAAAGATAGGGAAGCAGACACAGGCAGGGAAAAAAGCTAAGCAAAGACATAATTTCAAAGCCTGGGATCAGAGTCATCTAGTGAGACGCTCCGAGAATCACACCCCAGAAGTACTCATCTTGACATGTGATGACGTGGCTTTTGTAACTGTTTATCATTAAAGAGTTATTGGGCACCCAGGAGTTGCTTTACTTTTAAATCTCAGGTACTAAAGGGCAGGGAGATGCTCACTGAGAAACTAAATTGGCAGTTGCTAATTTCAGTGAAGTTCATAGTAATTTTATGTACCACTCAGCTAGATTGTATTTATCTAGCTCCCTAATTATTAGTCATTTTGATTGTTTGTGGTTTTTTTCCTAGTACAAACCATGTGGAGATGACTATCTTTCTCTAAATAGCTGACACATGTACTTTTAAAGCAATGATAAGATAATTGGTAAAATACAAATGAGACCTAGATTTGTCAGCTTTTTATCGTATAATAACCATATTTAAGGGTGAAAATCAAGATAAGCTTTGACTTAAAAATGGAAATGTGTTTAGTTGCTGCATAGCTATGGGGATGAGAGATAGAAATTAAATTGTAACAACAACAAAAAGTACGCAAGGATAGATTTGATAACCAAGAAAAGGTGCTTAAAATTTTGAGAAAATAAATGTAGATTTTATATTTAGGTGCCCATGAATTTTCTAGCCTTTTAACAAATAAAATGAACTGTGAAAATTGGCTGAAAAACTAGGTTAAGGGATCTTCTTATTGACTTAACGCAATCAGATGTCTTTTCCATATTTAGACCATTAATAAGCACTTAAATATGTATCTACCTGTAAGTGAGCAAAAAGCAGCCTGAGTAACTGCTCCAAAAGACAGAAGTTAAGGCTATGGATTTAAGAGAAGAAAAGATCGTAGGTAAAGCTAACACTGGGGATTTAGGTGAGGAACTTCTGAAGAAAGGAATGCATGCTTCTTTCCAAGGTTATTAGAAACACATGGCAAGATGTTCATGCAGGAAAAGAGAAACCTTTAGAAAAAAGAATTAACTCATATAAAATGGAAACTAATAACCCAAAAATCTAAGATATTTAATTTTTGAAAAAACACTTCTTAGCTATTAGGATTACATAGATAAATTATAAAGTAAATTATTTTAGAAAACTCATGTCAACAGTTGCCCCCATAGGAAAGAAGGTATTTTCTTTATAAAATACATTTTACCTTTTTACATTTTTTTTTTTGGCGAGTATTATATATGTGTTGCTAAATGCCACAGCGTGGATGTGGAGGGCAGAGAACAAGCTGTAGCAGTCACTTCTCTCCTTTACTGTCTGGTTCCATGGAACAAAGCCAGGTCACCATGTCTAGTGGTAAGTGCCTTTACCCAGCAAGCCATCTTTCTGGACAAAAATTTAAAAAAAATATTTTAAGCTGGGACTCATTTTGTAGTTCCTGCTGATCTAGAATTCTCTATGTAGACCAGGCTAGTCTTGAACTCATGGAGATCCACCTGCTTCTATCTCCTGAATGCTGAGATTGGATGTGTATATCCCTATGAGTGTCCCAAAACTAAAGTTTAAAAATGGGTTTTAAAACAGCAGAAGATTTAAAAATAACTAGTAAATTAAAAAGAAATAGCAGTTATAAATGTAAAATAACAAAATAGTTTTTGTTCAGTTCATATGAACCATTGACCTTGGTCCAACTTACTGATTTCAAATAGTTGAAATAGAAACATTTTTTTACTTGTTTAATATGGCAGAATAGTGTCATTGTAAATTGGAATGCAAAATTAAAATAGTTCACTACACAATACAATTTGTAATGAAGATTCTTTGACAATTTTATGTCATGGTGTGGTGTAAGAACAGTGACGAAAATGTAACACTTGTTGAAGGACAAAAGACTGTAAGTAAAACCCTGTCTTGTACAACAATAAAGATAATTTCATACTAATGTTCAAAAAAGGAGATAACGACTCTGAACTGTATCTTTGTTAGTCTACCATCTACAAGTAAAAAAAAATTATATGATAGAAATGGTATATTCTTAAGAAATAGGAGGACTACAAACAGTAAGCACTATTAGATTAAAAAACCAAATTGTTGTAGAGAAACTTCATTAATGATTTATAAGGAAGGATATACATCACGTTAATTAAATTTACAGATGATGGTAAATTGGATGGTGTTGACAAAACCAGAGAGGGCACATAAAAAGAGACCTAAAGTGGTTAGAAATATGGGCAGGAAATGAAATGTGATTCAACCTGGAAAAATGTAGCTAATACATCTGGGGAAAATAATCAAAAACACAGCCATCCGGTCGGCAGCACATACAGTGCTTGGAAAGTAGTCCTACCAAGAGACTTGGTTTGAGATGATAGTGGCGGCAAATTACGTACGGTCTCGTACCACAGTACGCAGCGAAGTCAGTCAATGAGATTTTAGTCTGTACATCCAAAGCGTCCATACCGCATGGCTGGAAACTAAAAGTTATTTTACTAGTACTGCTGAGATCACAATGAGAATACCAGTTTGTGGCACACACATGATTCAGTTAAGCACATTGCATAATGTTCAAACTAGAAAATAAATGTATGACAAGCTTTAGACTTTAACTGACTGCAAAAGATTAAAGGAAAGCATATTGTTTGTTTGTTTTCTGTTATTTCCAGTTACAGTATTTTACAAATATTTGAAAGATGTAGACAGTCATGGAAGTCAGATCACTTTAAAGGTAGGATAAGAGGCTTTGTAGTTAAGTACTAGGATGAAGTTAAGTAACGGAAATTTAAGACTGAATCCGGGAAGTGTTTTCTGACAGTGAAATCTATTAGTCTCTGGAATGCAGTCCCCAGAGAGCTGGGGGGAAGTTCCATTCTCTAGTCATTGGACTGGATCAAGGCTTGGACTAAACACTGTTCTTGCATGTGCGCGCGCGCGCGCGCACACACACACACACACACACACACACACACACACACACACACACACGAGACAAAAGAAAAACCAGTTTGAACATTCTGCATTAGCAGAGCTGTGTGTGCACAATGACACCATCAGATCTCATCTAATTATCTCATCCCAGACTTTTCTGACGTGCTGGAGCCTATCATTAAGGAACTACCTATTATTATTTTTTTAATGAATGCTTTTAAAAAGATCAAATTCATATTTTCCAGCTCATAGACTTCAATTTCCTGAATTATTATTTCTTTCTTCCAACTCATGGGAAAGCTAGAAAAGAAAACAGCCTTCCTTTCCCTGTTGATGAGATATGGCCTTAAATATTCCAAACCTTTGGATCAAATCATATGAGGACACTGAGCTCTGAAGTCCCACTTACACCACTACTTTAGAAACATATTGTGATTGCACTTTTGCAACCACAACTGTGGGAGAAATGAAATTCCTTGACTTCCTTTTCTGGGTGAGTCCACAGGGACATCTTCACCAGATGCTGTCCTAGAGGTGCCGCTTTCTTTAAGAAAGCAGTACAACTGAGTTTGAAAAATTTGAAGAATGCAGTTCATCCAAACATTAAAACATTATATCAATTGCACATTTAAATTACCTAGGATGACTTTATCTATAATTGTATTTGGTGCCCTAACTAAGCAAAAAAGAATGAAGATGATGAGTACTTTTAAATAAAAATTTAATTTGAATACAAGCTGTGATTTGTTTAAATAAAAACATGAAAACATGTATTAGGTTTTAGGCAGGAGGCATATGTGTTTATTTAATACATATATGTATTATATGTACATATATAAGTATATACATATACATACATACAATCTAAAAGGAGGCCCATAAATTACATTTTGCACTATCAGTCCCTTTTGTTATTTCTTTGGAAAGAAGTAAGTCAATGTCCTGTTCCCATGCTGAACATATCAGCTGCAGAGAAATATGTGCTAAGGAAATATAAGCATTACAGATAAATATCATTTTTTAAATAACATTTATTTTTTGAGATTATAATTACGTCATCTCCCCCTTCCCTTTCCTCCTTTCACACCGTTCTAAGTACTTCCTGCCTCGCTGTCTTTCAAATTCATGGTCTCTTTTTATATATTGTTGTTACATAATATATGTGTAACAACAATTAAAGATGTATGTATATGTATATATGACTTTTTAATAGATAATTTTGTAGAATTTGTTGAGATCTAATAAAAATGATCTAGAAAAATGGTATTAAGAGTTAGGGTAAACAGATTATTAATGAAAGTTCTTCAGAATAGACCAGTAGCTCCTGAGCTTGTGTACACACACACACACACACACACACCCTGCAACTATGGAGTGTGATGTGAGTCTGCAAAGCAGGTATCCCAGGCCAAGTCTGAGAGCTGGAAGATGCAGTAGATATCCAAGAACAATGTCGTTATTTGAAGGCAGGAGAATTTTTTCTTGTTCTGCTCAGACCTTCAGTGGATTGGATTTGATCCTCTTATATGATCTGTGTTGTTCAGTCTACTGGTTTAAATGCTAATCTCAACCAAAACACCATCTTAGGTTTTTAACCAGATATTTGGGCATCTTGTGGCTCTGTGGGATGACATAAAAAAACCAAAACTAACAATCACACATAAATTCAGAGGAATTTGAACTAGAAAACATTTTAAAGAGAGAATAAAACTAGAAATAGTCCATAGAAACTATTCTAATTACAATAAATAGGAAAAATAGGAAGAACAAACTTGACCCAAGAAAAGTTGGTGGCTGTGGAAAGGGCTGTCAGGAAGGAGAGGCTATCCACGTGTTAACTTATTTCTAAAGTGGACAGAGTGTGCTCCAGTTATGAGCATAAAGAGGCCAAGTTTAATGAGATACCCGTCAGAGGTTAAGAGTTGTGCAGTTGAAATGAGGAAGTTGGGGAGATGATTTTACTTTACTTGGCTTCCAAAAAAAAAAAAAGATTTCTTTTTGTGCCGCAGAAGAAATCACAAGGGCATACCATTTTTATTCCACTTTACTCTTAAATATATTAAGGATATTTTATGGCTTTTTGAGACATACTCTTATAGTGCACACAGTGGCACACTCCTGTAGTGCACACAGTGGCACACTCCTGTAGTCCTAGACACTCAGGAGACCACGGTAGGAGAAGACTTGGTTCCCGGAAACAAGCATCTGAATAACATAGTAGAACCCCATAGACTTAAAAGAGTATGTATATTTTAAAATATTTATTTATTTTATATGTGTGTGCTTGCCTGCTTTAATTTATGTGCATCACGAGCATTCAGGAGCCTGCTGAGACCAGAAGAGGTGGTTGGATCCCTAGAACTGGAGTGATAGGCAGTTGTGCGCCACCATATAGGTGCTGAAAACCAAACTCAGGTCCTCTGCAAGAGCAGTAAGTGTAACTTAACTTAACTCTCCAACTCCCCAAATGTATGTTTTGAATGAAATAAATGAACGGGCTTATAATATATCAATACAATAATAACAAACTTTACGTGTTAATGAGTCATTCAAGAGGATTGCGTGGGTATATAGCTACGTGTGAGTTAACAACTGCCCACTTTCAACAAAGATGAGTATTTCTTGGGCCTGTGTTAAATGGCAAAACTAAGAGATGTACCTGTACCACAAGTGTACAGTTCACTCTGCCCTGACCAAGGTAAACACCCTGCTCTTTCCACCCCAGCTGATGCGTCCTGCACCTTACACATTTTCTGCAATTAGGCCTTCCTAGTGCAGTGAACAGACTGCTGTTCAAATCTCAGTTTTAGTGGTGGGTAGAGTAATATAATCCCAGTGCATTTTCTTTGTTTTAAAAATGCACCAAGATGAACTTACTGCTTTCCTCAGCATGTGCTAGGTTGGTATGTTAGCTTAGTTAGCTCATTGAGAAAATTGACATCTGCACAGTGTCTATGTAGCAAGCTCTTTGAATTGCCCTGTCCTCCTCTGTGGGCTCATTGATTCCCTCCACAGCCAGAGGTGGCTGCTTCTACACGAGTATAGAATTTGAGCACCACGTGTCCTCCAGACACACCAGTGGCTGTGCTGTACTGTGTATTGCTGGTTGATTCACGGACAGTGATGGAAACTTGCTTCCAGCAACCTCCCGTGTCACTGGTGTTTTCTAGAAGAGAGTAACTGATGACAGAGGAATAATGTGGGGAAAGTCACCACACAAGGCATCAAAACTAAGATCCATCCTGAGCACGGGGCTAGCAGGTAGGGTAGGTAGCTGGCAGAAGAGGGTGGGGAACACAAACAGATACTGCCTTTTCTTACTGAGGCACTGAGCCAAGGAAGGAGCTCTTCTGACATCACAGAATTAGGACACTTGCTTGCAAATTTGGGGATGTTTATATTGTTATTTCTATAAACAAAATACAAAAATACCTAACTCAGCAGATAAGAGTAAAACTTCATATAAACTAGAGGTAGACCTTGTCTTTAGAATAGTTCACTCAGATAAATAATATGTGCTAAATCTAATTATAGAAGCAGAATTAAATTAACATAGGATTCAAATGTTCCTGTATTCAGCAAAAAAAATGTCTGGGCTATTATCATGTAACAGCCTGCTAGCTAGCAAACACTTCAACATGCAGTTTTCATTTTTATTTATTCAGTTTTTTCATTTCTTGATGTAATTTCCAAGATGTCCACCCCCAACGTGTGACGATTCCTTACTGAGAGAAGCTGATAGAGCACCCTGCTTCCCCCAGGGCAGCCCGGATTGTGTTTACTTGCTTGGTTCCAGAAAATTGTTTCTTTTGTATATCCCTAGAAATTATTTTGAAACCCATAATTTTATTACACTTTACCTTTAAATATATTAAAATATTTTTTGTCAAATATGTCTAAGGGCAGGAAATGTCACTCAGTTGACAGAGTGCTTGCCTAGAATACACAAAGCCCTGCATTCTGTCTCCACTACCTCACACACTGGGTGTGGTGGCTCATACCTGTATTCTCAGAGCTTGGAAAAGGAAGATCAGGCTTTATATATATATGTAAATGTACATTCTAGCAATTTTATTATCTACTTTAAGCATTTAGGTCAGGATCCTTTATAGGCCTAAAACTATAATTATACTTTTTAAAAACTGTATTATTGAAATATAATTTATATACATAGATTTGTAAGCATAGTCAGTTTTCCTGACTCTAGAAAAATACTTGATACCTGACACTCTTCACTTCTCCCCAGCCCTCCAAATCTTAGGCAACCACTAATGCATTTGTCTGTATTATTGTCTATTTAAGATGTTTCGTAGTAATAGAATTCCTGAAATACTATGCACACAGTGTTCAAGCAATATCAGGAACAGTTATATTTCAGGAAAGATTATACACACCAGAAGTCAAAGCTATTGTCCTTCAGAACTAGTGTCTAAAGTTTAGCCACCAGCCACACTTCAAGTACTTACATCTCAACTTATAATCTGCACTTTGTGTAATTCATCTTCAGATGCCCTTCACTGAATTCAGTTAAATTCAGCATGGACTCTGAGTTGTGATGCCCAGAATAAACTTTGGTGTTCAAATGTTGTTTGATCACTGTAGAATTTAATGGTATTTTTATGTTAGTAGAAATTTAGAATCTGTGTTCATTCATTCTTTCATTTATCTATTATGTATTTCCTATCTACCATAAGTAGGTAATTTGTAGTTACTTAGAACTGAACAAGTAATAGTAATTGATCTTAGGACTTAATTTTAAAGACACGTATGCATATTTCTAAACATAAATGTATTTATGTGAAATCATATCTTACACATATAAAACTTGTGTATCAATTACAGATTTGGATACAGGACAGAATGTTACTGAGTATCTTTCGCTGAGGAAAGAGAAGGATTCTGGGTTCTTGATGAAACAAGCATGCAACAAGGAAAAGAAAGAATTCAAAAGGGGCAAATATTTGAAGTATCTAAGACTCAACAAGGCAAGAAAGACTTAAGAAAAGATTAAATTGTGATAGTATTCTCCATGATCTTTTAGTTTAATGAAAATATAATTAATCTTTCAAGAAATTAAAGTTGTTTTGTGAAAAGGAGGGAAGTAGAACAAGTACTTATTAGGAACAGAGAAAGAGTAGGTAGAAAATACAGGAGGCAGATGGGGCATTTCCTAGGTGAACCTGAGGATAAGCGGACAGGTCTCTGTTGGTTATATGAAACATTAATTAAACCAGGACAGTTCCTCAAAAGCAACAAGATGAGCAGAGGCTGGCCCCACCAAAATATTAAAAATTAAGACTGTATTGATTTAGACAGTGTGAAAAGAGTATTTGACTATGCAGGTTGATTGAATAGAAAATATAAAAGCAAGATCAAAATCAGATGAAAAATATTTATTAAATGTGATGTTAGAAATCAGTGTGGGAAAAATAGGTATTCAATAATAAATTTTATATATATATATATATATATATTCATGAGCTAGTCATCTGTACCCCCAAAAATGTTGGATTCTTTGATTCTTTGTTTGTTTCTAGTGTTTTGAGATAGGGACTCACTACATTGCCAGACCTGGAACTCACTGTATAGCCCAGGCTTTCTTCAAACTTAGAATTCTCCTGCCTCAAAACCCTGAGTTCTGGAATTACAGACATGTACTAAAATAACAAGCCAGAATGTTGTATTCTTTTCTTATAATGTGTAACAAAATATTCAAATGAAAGAAACCACAATTTAATCTTGGAAAAGAAAAGCAGAAAGCTATGAGATTAAACCCTGGAAGGGGCTTATTTGCTTGCTTGCTTCCAAATTAAAACAGAATCTCACTATGAAGCCTGGTGGAAGCTAGAACTTGTTATGTAAGTTCAAGAAACTCACTTAGTGTCAGAGACATACAAACAGAATGAAGGACAGAAAATGTTTCAAGTAAACAGACTCTTAAAGCAAACAGTGATAGCAGTATAATATCTGAAAAAGAAAACAATCAGAAGTGAAGAAATTCATTACACACTAGAGAAAGAAACTATCAAGACAATATAATTATTGTAAATGCTTATATATCACATGTTGACAAACCCACCTTCGTAAAACAAGCAGTACTAGACATAAAAAGACAAGTAAGTCCAGAAACAATGATAGTGGGTGACTTTAATACATCACTGTCATCAATAGATAGATATTGCAAAGGAAAAAATCAATACATTTCAGAGTTAAACTGCATCATAGGTTAGATGGACATAACATAATAGTCCATCCAACATTTGTAGAATATACATTCTTCTCAATAGTCTACAAACTGATCTCCAAAACATATTACATTTTAAACCACAAAGCAAGTCTTAACAAATAAAATCAGTGATTTGTTATATCTTATTAAATTATAATAGAGCAAAACTAGAAATAAATATATAATCTACAGAAGCTATACAAACACAAGGGGATTGAATAATACACTTTGGACCAATCAGTGTGATTCATTGAAGAAATCAGGAAGAAACTTAAAAAAATTCTTAGAATCAAATGAAAATAAAAAGACAACTTGACACTTTGTGAAACAGCAAAGGTGGTTCTGAGGTTTATAGCTTTGAGTGCCTATATTAAAACCAATGGAAAAGATCTCAAGTAACCTAATGATACACTTCAAATTCCCAGAAAACTAAGTGTCATCCAAGCCCTGAATTACTAGAATGTAATGAAATAATAAAGATCTTAGTGGAAATGAATGAAATGGAAACTATAAAAACAATGCAAATAATCAGTATAGGAAAAAGTTAAAGATAAACAAGATTGGCAAACCCTTAGTTGAATTAACCAAAAAAGAAAGACAGTCTAAATTAATAAAATTAGAGATAAAAATTGAGATATTATGACAGTTACCACTGAAATATAGTAGATCATTAGGAAGTTTTTTTGAAAATTATTTTTAAAAGGAAAAAAATCTCAAGAAAATGGATAAATTTCTAAATACACATGACCTAGCAAAATTGAACTATAATGATATAAACAGCCTAAAATCTGTAATAAAAATGAAATTAAAGCAGTAATAAATCATCCTTTCACATAGAAAACCCCAGGACTGAGTGGATTCAACACTGAATCCTGCTAGATCTTTGAAGATCCTCAAACTACAAAAAGAAAGGCTAGGAATGCCTATACATTTATTCTATAATGCCAATATTAATCTTATATAAAACCAGAACAAATTTCCTTGATGAAAAGAAGCAGAAAATAAAACAGAAAACCTTAACAAAACACTAACTTATTTCCACAACACATTGTAAAGATGACCTATTGTACCTATTGGCACGTGATTTTAATTCCAGCATTCTGGTCACTGGGGCAGGAGGACCACTGCAAGTTCAAGGTCACCATGGTCTACTGTGGTGATTTGAATAGGAATGGCTCCCCTAGACTCATGTGTTTGAATGCTTGGTCGTAGGGAGTGGCACTATTAGGAGATGTGGCCTTGTTGGAGGATGTGGATCACTGGAGGCAGGCACTGAGGTCTCAGAAGCTGATGTCTGGCCAGTGTGTCAGTCTCCTGCTGTCTGTGGATCAAGATGTAGAACTCTCAGTTCCTTCTCCAGCACCATGTCTGCCTGTGTGCTGCCATGCTTCTTACCATGACAATAATGGACTAAACCTCTGAAACTGTAAGCCAGACCCAATTAAATATTTCCTTTATAAGGGTCAAAGTGTCTCTTTGCAGCAATAAAATTCTGAGACATCCACATAGTAAGTTCCAGACTAGTCAGAGCTGCACAATCAAGTTTCATTGCAGGCATGGAAGGGTGGTTCAACTTAGTGCAAGTGAACAAACAGTGGAGTATATAAACAGAGTCAGAGAAAAGGTGACGTGATTACCTCCATGAGTATAGAACATGCTTTTGAAAAAATATACCTCGAAGAAGGTGGTGATAGAAGGAGCAACATAGTTAAGGCTATATACAGCAAACCTGTGGTCAGTACTGTACTGAATGCTAAAGAAAATAAAGCATTTACTCTAAAATTAGGAATGTAATGATTTTTTTTTTACCACTCTTAATCAATATAATGCGCAAACTCTTAGCCAGAAAAATAAGGCTAGAGAAATAAAATTGGGTGAAAGTAAGAAAGTAGGAAGTCAAATATATTACAGATGTTGTTAGGATCCTCTTCTTACTGGGCCCTGCAGACCCCACAAGGGAATTCTTGTATCTGGTAAATTCAAAGTACTAGTAGGTAGGTTAACATTAAGAAATAAACAGCAAATTTTCTGTATATCAGTGATGAACCTGATGAGAAAGAAATCAGGAAAATTTACAATAGCCCGAATAAAAGAAATTCTAACAAGAAATCTAACCAAGCAGTGAAAGCTATAAATACTGAAGAAAGCCACTGGAAAAGACACTAGAAGATTAAAGATCTTTCATGTCCGTGGATCAACACATTAATAATATTTTGAAGGTGTTGTCTTACTAAAAGTGATCTACAAACTCAGTGTAATTCCTATCAAAATCCTATTAATGTTTTTCACAGAACTAGGGAAAACAATCCTAAAATTCTTTTAGAAGCCCAGAAAGCCATACACAAACCTGAAGGAGGCCCTGAATGAAAAGGAACAGTGTTGGAGGCATCCCAATCCTCAGTTCAGATTTTACTAGAGCCATCATAACAAAACCATACTGGCATTGGCACAAAAAAAAAAAGCTAACAGAATAGAGGACCAGAAATAAATCCACAGAGCTATAGCCATTCCACCTGATTGTTGCAAAAATACTAGAAATATATATTAGGTGAAAGATAGCCTGTTTTCTTCCTCTGGATTTGGTGTTTCAAGTTTCACATTTAAGTCTTTGATCCATTAGTTTTTGTGCAAGTTGATAGATATGGGTCTAGTGTCATTCTACATGTGGGCATCCAGTTTTCCCAGCACCATTTGTTAAAGATGCTTTCTTTTCTCCAGCTTGTGTTTTTGGCATCTTTGTGAAATATTAAGTGGCAGTGGTGGTACACATACCTTGGCAGTAACCAACAGTTCTTTAATTGGATTTAAGGCCTGTTCAACAAGAGGGAAACATGCTTTGTACTGGAGACCTAGCGATCTACCCAGAGCTAGTGAAGTTATAGACCTTGGAGAGGAACCTACAACCACCATTTTACTAAACCAGCATAATCCCTAACTACATTCTAAATATTGGTCCTGTACACACAGATTAAGTGTAGTCCTCACCCTCATCGAAGAAACTTCTCTTTGAAATAGATGGAGACCACTACAGAAAACCACAACCAATCAAGGTGTAGGGTTGTAGAGTCCAGTCACATCTGATACATCTTTAAAACAACTCCAGCACATAAGGCTCAGGAAACATTGTGGAAGAGGGGGATGGAAAGATCATAAGAGCCAGAGAATCAGAGTCTGCTGTGAGATGATGTCTCCTAGTAACGTCAGAAGCTACATCCATCAAATCTCATCAGTGTGATTGCCTAATCACGAGCTGAACAAGAACAATAATAGACAGTCTAAAGTAGACAGGGCAAAAACAAGCCTCAACCCTACCCAGAGAACCACAGGTAACTAAGGAATGCTGAGAGTGGGAGAAATAGTCTTCCCTGTGAAGAACACACCAGTTGTTTATCTAATACCAAATGGTCAGCCCTGAAAACATATGTACAAGTAACAGTATACAGATTGAGCAGGTTATATTAGGAATACATATGAATACACTTACACATATTTATATGTAACAACAATTAATGAAAAAAGGAGCTATAAATTTGAAAGAGAACAAGAAGAGGTATGTGGGAAGGATTTGAAGGAGGAAAGGAAAAGGAGAAAAGCTTAAACTATAATCTCAAAAATAAACAAAAAGAAGACAACCTGGCTCATTGGTGTTGCTAGGAAGACTGTATATGTAATATATAGAAGAGTGAAACTTGATAACTCCTCTCCAGTCTGCATAAAATCAGCCCAAAGTTGGTGAAAGGATTAGCATGGAGCAGTAATGCTTCAAACTAGCAATAAAAATCTTTAAGATCTGTGTAAACTTTGTTCTTTTTGAGACAGTCTCATTGATTAAACTTTCTACGGAGCTGGAGGTGACCCTGAATTTCTAATCCCACTGTCTCCACCTCCTGAATGTTAGACTTGTAGCTGTGTGCCACCACATTCAGTTTTCTGTGGTGCCGGGGATCTAACTCAGGGCTTTGCTGTATGCTAGGCAACCACTCTACCATCTGACCTATATCTCAAACCTTAAAACTTTTATCAAGTGAAAGATTAATAACCAGAAGTTCCAATATAAACTGTGGAAACAGTTACAGTTTGTATTTCATAGAAGGTTCTTTGGTATATAAGGAACACCTACAAATCAATGAGTGGGATACAAATAATTTGATAAAATATAATCAGACAAGTTATGTGTATAATGATTCTGAATGAAATGGTCAATATTTCTTGGGAGAAAAAAGTTATAATTTTTTATCTACCAGATGGACAGATGGAAATATTTTGATAGTGCTGTTCATTTGAATAGGAACTCCTTTACATTGCTAAGTGGAAGCTAAAATTGACAAATCCCTAAGGAAGCAATTTGTTATGAATATGTTCCCCTCTACCCCCATACAGGTGTGCATACTTTTGTGTATATGTTGAGGCCAGAAGTCAACTTTGGGTGTTATTCCTGAGAAACCTTACATTTTACCTCTTGTGTCTTACTTGACCTATATATAACTCCCTGATTAGTCTAAGTTGTTTGGCTATTAAGCCCTTGGGATTCTCCTCTCTCTGTCCCCGGTGCTGGGATTCTAAGCATGAACGACCACGTCCAGCTTTACTCTGTGGCTTCTGAGTATTGAACTCAGCTCCTCATGCTTGCACTTCAAGTACTGTACCGAACTGAGATATATTACTGGGTTTTGTCCCAGTGATTCTGTTTCTATGAATTTATCCCAAAGATAGACCATCCATGTGCAAAATGTTACATAGTCAAGAATATTTCTGGCAACACTGTCTGAAAATATAGCAAGAGTGTAAACGAGGACTATTTAAAGAAACCATAATAGAATTCTATGCATAATTCATGAGTAGAAAGTTTTGTCATTATAACACAGAAGTCATGGAAATTCCAGTATCTCATTTTCCTCAACATATTAATGTTTTATATCAACTACCAGTGATTTCAAGTGTTTTTTTTTTTCTGTGATCTCTAGACCTCTGAAGATGATTACATTTTTAACACTTCCTGGGAGTCCCCAACCATACTTAGCTAATATGCATTCTACATGCTGGAAGGTGAAAATAGGGTGTCACAGTTTAGATCCCCCAAAATAAGGATCTGTTGTTTGATCCCAATAAAATGGTAGAGTCATGCAGGGAAAGACCAAGCAAGACTGGGAAGGTGGCTTCATGGGCAAAGTGATTGCTTGGCACTCATAAGGACCTGAGCTTCAATCCCTAGCAAGGGGTGGTGGTAGGTAGATCCCGGGGGCTGTCTGGCCATTCCATCTAGTCAAAACAGCTGATTTGAAGTTTAACAAGAAAGACCCTGTTTACAAAAATAAGATGCATAGTGGTCAAAGGAGACTCTCAGCACAGTTGCCTGCATGCATAGGCAAGCAAATCACACACACATACACATGCATGCAGTATATGCCCTAAATAAATACCTAAAGACAACAGCAAAAGATAGAAAGGCGGGGTGAGTAGTAAAGGGTAAAACAGCAAACATTCTATGTAGCTTGAGACGATCTTGAGCTTCTAATCCCCATCTCCACCTCCTGAATGCTGGAATTATAGTTATGAATATAGATATGAAAGTATAGACACTAATCAGGGATGCACTAGTTCTGGGAAACAGTAGAAACAGATACTACAAAGTTATTCTTTGTAAATGAATTTCTAAATGGTCTTATTAAATAAACACGGAGCCAAAAATTGTGGTTAAAGTCTGAGAGAGATCAGAGGAATAGGAAGAGACACCAGCCAACTTCATGTCACTAACTTGGCAGCTTCTAAGTGTGAGTTACTTCCTGTCTACCCATGCCTATATGCCTTGTTGCTCTGCCATCTGATTTGCTCTCTCTGTCCAGCTATATCACTTCCTCTTCCTGCCCAGCTCTGTCACTTCCTGTCTGTCTGTACAGACCTCCAAACCTCCATAGTTAACTAGTGTTGCAACTTAAGGCATGTGCCACCACACCTGGTTGCTTCTAGTGTGGACTTGAACTCACAGAGATCCAGACAGATTCCTGCCTGCCAAGTGATAGGATTAAAGGTGTGTGCTACCATTGCCTGACTTCTTTGTTTACTTATAATGGCTGTTCCTATTCCTCTGATCTCCAGGCAAGCTTTATTTATTAAAGCACAAATAAAATATCACCACATTTCAGCACAAATAAAATATCACCATATTACCCCTTTTTGTCTAATAAAAATAATTTTAACTAATATAAGAAAAACTATATACAATATAAGTACAATAACTATATACAGTATATATGAACAATAAATATATCAACAATGTCTAGTCCATTTGCATTTGACAAATTCAGAGAAAATATTATATTATCTATCCTATTTTGGTGAGTCCAAAATGTACCTAATTCACTTTCTATCCTATCTTGTATTACCAACAGAAAACTACCTTATGATGTCTTTCAAACTTATACACTTAACACCTCTTAGTGAGTTTCTTTTCTGAATTTCTTAACAGGGAAAATTATAACTATCTAATCTTCAACTCCCTCAGAGACCCAAGAAGGAAATAATATTACCTAGTAAAACAGGATATACAAACAAGTGACTTCCAAAAAATGTGAGTTATGACAGAAACAGCCAGCTGCCTGGACAGTCACCCGAGGTTTCTCTGCAACATTGGAGCATCATCTTCGGCCTATAGGCTTAGCATATCTGACAGACTCATTTATGAAGCAGGATGTATGCAAGGGCTACAGCTCAATTCCACATTCAGTGCGAATATTCCATGTACCAGATAAACTTGAATTCTGCCAGTATCATGTCATGATTCAGGATTTTAAATTCTAGAAATTGCTGGTGTTTTGGAATTTGGCTATCCATTCTTCTCAGCTTATGGGTAGCTTCATCTCCTTTATTAAATGCCAGTCTACATTGAGAGGCCAGACTCCATCAGCCTAGTTACTCCTCCAAGAAAAACTGTTCCAGCTACTGTTCCACTGCACACCAGGAGCCATCGGCCCACTGTCTGTTCAGCTGCCTTTGAAGGAAAGGGCACTGTACCTTTTCTGGATTGCAAAGCCACATTAGCAACAATGTCATATTGTCCTGCCCTCAGAGGATGCCTGTTGCCAAAGCTGCAACCACACTTGTCTTGGATCGGTAGTCCTTTGTTTTGTGTCCTGCTTGTCCATTTTGGACAGCATACTCTCAGTAGTTGATGTGAAGTTACTTTCTTGCCCAGTGGCTAACTTTTACCACAGTGAAAGTTAACTCCATGTGGAAGTTCTTCAATGCCCGTATCTTCTCTGAAGTAGATTGGTGCTACCAGGAGCAGACATGTCTCATAGTCATTAAAGAAAAAAAGAAAAAAAATCTGTTATTAAAACGTCTTAGCCGGGCGTTGGTGGTGCACGCCTTTAATCCCAGCACTCAAGAGGCAGAGGCAGGCAGATCTCTGTGAGTTCGAGGCCAGCTTGGGCTACCAAGTGAGCTCCAGGAAAGGCACAAAGCTACACAGAGAAACCCTGTCTCGAAAAACCAAAAAAAAAAAACAAACCAAAAACAAAAACATCTTAAATGCCATATTCTGTAGATCTCTGAAGGGTTTGAAGATGACCTGTCTATCTAAAATATATGTCTGCTTGACCTTGAAAACGTACCTAATATGGCTACAAGTTCAATTGTAATGACTAACTACTAACTTTCATTTCTTTATATTCTAATAGTTGGTGATAATAACTTTCAAGGATTAGCAAATTGCATTACATTGTTAAATGAACTATATAGTTATAATACCTTGAGCAAGATTAGAAATATATGCCGGGCGGTGGTGGTGCACACCTTTAATCCCAGCACTCGGGAGGCAGAGGCAGGCAGATCTCTGAGTTTGAGGCCAGCCTGGGCTACCAAGTGAGTTCCAGGAAAGGTGCAGGGCTACACAGAGAAACCCTGTCTCGAAAAACAAAAACAAACAAACAAAATGACTAGAAATATATGCACAGTATTTACTAACAAAATTAATCTCAAATTTGTATCAGTATACATAATTTGTATATAATATACAAAAATCTAATCCAATGTAAAATATTTAAAACTAGTAGTTGCCTTTTAAAAGTAGATTAAATTACCTTTTTATCTATATCATATCCATATCCTCTCCTTTTTTCAGAGTAGATTCAATCATTTACCTCTTACCTATATTCTCTTTTTTCTTTTTTCTCTTTTTTTTTTTTCGAACAAGATCCTTAAATATAATCTCCTTTGTTTAGCCTTTTTCCTAACCATTAACAATAACAACTTGTAACCAACCATCCTAGACAATGACACCACAATTCTATACAGGGATATGGATGTCTTTGTTCCAGTTACCATCAATCATTGAGAATTCGAGAGCTGTAACTATTTTTTGTTTTGTTTTGAAGTTTGCCTGCATTTCCAGCCTAGGGTGTACAAATGAATTATCCAAGAGAAAATCTTCCAACTCTTCTAAGCTCTCAACTCAAGCAGAAAGTGGAGGACAAATGTGTGGGGAAGAAGAGAGGATAAAATTCACTTCTGGGAGCTTCGAGAGAGGAAGAAATCTGCTATTACCTGTAAGGCCCAGCTTCAGAACCTGGAGCTCTAGGGGAGGGAAACTATCCCGAAAGCTGTAAGCTCTACTAGTTTTCTCAGCGGTCTGATTTTGCAGAAACTGAGAGTTTTTTTAGGTCTATCTTCAAAGAAATATGTACATTTATAGTAGATTTCCTGGCTAATTAAAAAGAGATGGCTTCTTAGTTCATATAGAAATGCCTGTATTATGTAGCTGTGAAAAAGGTTTGAACCTCGTCATCTCTGTATGAACTATTAGGAGCCTTGGTAAGACAAACGAAGCAAACGGAGTGCACCATGGTGCAAAACAGTGCTGAAGTACGTAAGTGGTAGCTGTTCTCCGGAGGTTTGTGTTGTCCTCCACAGCGCTCCACACACAGTTTGTGTGAAGCCAGGGACTAGACTCATGTGCATCTGGGGTGTGTGTGTGTGTGTGTGTGTGTGTGTGTGTGTGTGTGTGTGTCTAATAGAGGTCAGAACTTTTTTTTGGGAAAAAGTTCTTTCCTTCAACCCTCTGTGTCCTAGGGGTTAAACTAAGTTCGTCAGGCTTAGTGACAGGCACTTTACCCACAGAAACATCCATTTACTTCTCTTCTGCATCCAAAATAACATTCCCTTCCTATGAAAAAAATATATAGAAGTGATATGATAGTTTCTGGATAGGTAAATCCTGAAAAGCTACTCATTAGTATTAGCTAATTAGAGAAAGCCACAGTGATGCTTCATTCCTACTATATAGGATAAAAAAAAATAAAACAAAAAAGCATTGACAGGGTATGGACTAATTAGAGACTTCATATTGGGAATGTAAAGTGGTATAGACACTTTGGAAAACAGTTTGGAAATATGATTTTTTTCTTTTGGCTTTTTGAATCCGGGACTCAGATAAGAGGTGAGGTTGGCCTCAAACTTGCTACATAGCTGAAGCTGACTTTGAAGTCCTGATGATCCTGCATCTACCTCCTAAGTGCTGGGACTACAGGTATGTGCCCCCATGTCTAGGTATATTCTGTATTGTAATCATCTGAGCCCAGGTGTCTGTGAGCACGTGTTCACAGAGACACAGGCACCGCGGTGTTCTCAACAGCACTTTTCATAGTAGTCAAAGGCGTGTTTTCCTGGGAGCAGAGCAAGAAACAATCCTCAGTGGATATTGAGATGCTTCTAGACTTTCCTGAGGAACTGACAGAACCAGATATTATTTCTAGGTAGATTGTGGGTAATGGACAATGTAATGAGAATAGTTGGACTCAGTCTGAAGAGAACCTAGTTTCTGTCAATAATAAGACTTGAAAAGATTTTTTTTTCTAGATTGTGAGTTGAATGGAATTTCTCTTATAATATGAATGATTGGCCTGTTCCCTATGCTTTTTAAAAGACTTATTACATTTATTTATTTATTTACTTACTTACTTATTTAGTTGGAACTGTGGCACATGGCACTGTGTGCATATGGAAGTCAGAGGATAACTTGTGGGCATTCTCCCACCCTGAGGTTCCTACACATTAAACCCAGGTTGTCAGGCTTACCTGTCAAACCATCTTGCTTCTCCTATACCCACTATATTTTTGTTGACCCCCCCCCCCACACACACACACCCTCCAACAGAAGTCATTTAGCTTTATTTCTAGGCTGGAACAGACTCCTAACCTCTTAAAACTTCTTCAGTAGGCTGGAGATAGGCAGTTCATTAGAGTACTTGACTTGTATGTGTGAGGCCTTAGTTCATTTCTCAGCAACACACACACACACACACACACACACACACACACACACACACACACACTTCTAGTAGCAGATTAGGAGAGATAAAATACCTGGAAAATGCTTCAGTTTGAGGCTAGTTTGCCCAATCTATTTGGTCTAAGTAATTCTGGGTTATTAACCTCTCCCACTATTTTCACAAGCTCAACGTTGATAATGTTACTTCTCCCATAGAAATATAACCACATATATCCTAGATAATTTAATATATTGTTGAACTAATATATATAAAGACACATATAAATTAGGCCCTGAAAAGTCAAAATATATATCATCATTTGATCAATTATATATATATAATACAATACAATACAATATAATATAATGTATCTAAATATTAAGTGAAATTGCTCAAAAGCATATGAAATAGCAGTTATCTCTTTAGTAGAATTTGGGCTCTGTGTGCATGCATGGCAGACAGATATCTGCCATTAAAACTATATCCTGAGGCCCTCTACCTCTCTCTGTCCTCAACAACTCCCCCGTATGTGTATATGTGTGTGTGTTTGTGTGTGCGTGTGTGTGTGTGTGTGTGTGTATACGCGCGCACGCACGCACGCATGCGTGTGTGCATTTTATATGTTTGTGCATATGTGTATACCCATGTGTGCATATGCAGAAGACAGAAGAGGAAATGAAATGTCTTTTTGTATAAATCTCCACCTTAATTTTGGACAGAATTTTTCACCAAACCTAGAGCTCAGTGAATTAGGAAGACTAGCTACCCAGTAAGGTCTTGGAGTCACACTGCTATGGGATGGTCTGTATGTCAAATGTGTTGCTCTGATTGGTCAATAAATAAAACACTGATTGGCCAGTAGCCAGGCAGGAAGTATAGGCAGGACTAACAGGAGAATTGAGAGAACAGGAAGGCAGAGGGAGACACTGCCAGCCACCACCATGACAAGCAGCATGTGAAGATGCCGGTAAGCCACGGGCCACGTGGCAAGGTATAGATTTATAGAAATGGGTTAATTTAAGATATAAGAACAGTTAGCAAGAAGCCTGCCACAGCCATACAGTTTGTAAGCAATATAAGTCTCTGTGTTTACTTGGTTGGGTCTGAGCAGCTGTGGGACTGGCAGGTGAAAGAGATTTGTCCTGACTGTGGGCCAGGCAGGAAAACTCAAGCTACATCACACCCTCTTCCCCCATGTGTTATAGGCGTGTGCAGCTGCCCCTGACCTTCTCATGGTGGCTAGGACTTAAACTCTCACCACCAAGCCATCTTCCCAGCCACCTCCATTTTAAATGCAAGAAAAAAATGGAAACAAGAAGGAAAAGAAAATTACACTTTAAGCAAAAAATAAGTTAGTAAAGAACTTTTAATAAGTATTGAAAAAATTATAAGAAACTACAGAAGTTTTATGACTAAGATTATTTAACTACAATAACAAAATATACCTTTTAAAATATTTTCTAAATTAAAGAATACATTGCATTAGATCTACTCATGACAAAGAACCATTTGTACTGAAAGTATGTAATGGCTCTCTCCCATTCTTTTTGCAGGTTCTCCCTATTAATTTTCACCTCAGAGTGTAAACAGTAGCAGTAAGGCCCTTTTGCTTATTTTTAAATTTTACTACTAAAACAGAATAGATTCCCCCTTCATTCTTAACAACTACAAAATCATAATAGTCTTGCTGATTTCATAGGTGTTATGGATATTATATACCAAGTGTTTCCTTTGTAATTCTTAGGTTAAATACTTGAAAATTCTCTTACTTAATACTTCTAGTGAAGTATTTATTTTTTAAAAAGTGAAAAATCACTCAAAGTTTCATCAGCTGATGATTGAAAAAGTCAAATGTGATGTAGCTATAAAGTAAAATAGTACTTGGCCGTAAAAAGGAATAAAATAATAGAACGTATTACAAGTTGGGTAAATTCTGAGGGCAGTATGCTGAATGAAAGAAGATAATCACAAAAGGCCACATACTGAATTATGATATAGCAGGAATCTTAGATGGTCTTATTAATAAATCAAACCTGAGGCCAGTTATTGGGGTGAATGCTGGAAGACCAGAGAAGCAGAACAAGCCACAACTACCTCGCCTAGCCAGTTCCTCAGCTGATCCTGTTTCCTCAGACTGGATGCCTCTCAGTCCTCATCCAGAATGAATCTCAGCTGAACTGCTGCTTGAAAGCCTGAAGCTTAACCAGCTAAAAGCTTCTAGTTTCTGGTCCTCACACCTTATATATCTTTCTGCTTTCTGCCTCACTCCCTGGTATTAAAGGCTCACTCCCTGGGATTCAAGGAGTGTGTCACCATGCCTGGCTGTTTCCATTGTGGCCTTGAACTCACAGAGATCCAGATGGATTTCTGTCTCTGGAATGCTAGGATTAAAGGTGTGTGCTACCACCGCCTATCCTCTATATTTAATATTGTGGCTGTCCTGTTCTCTGACCCCAGATAAGTTTATTAGGGTGCACAATATTTTGGGGAACACAATACCACCACATTTCCCCTTTTTTGTCTAAAATTAAAAAAAGCTTATAACTAATACAAGAAAAATTATATCCAATAAGTATATACAATATACACAGTCAAGATTACATTAACGATGTGTCGTCCATTAACATTTGACAGATTCAGACAAAAAACTCCATTATATATATTAACAATGTCCAGTCCAGTAACATTTGATAAACTCAGACAAAAATAATTTCATTACTTATCCTATTTTAAAAAAGTAGTTCCTTTTAAAAGTAGATTCAAAAATTGACCTTTTTAATCTTTTTTTTTTTTTTTTTTTTTTTTTGGTTTTTTGAGACAGGGTTTCTCTGTGTAGCTTTGCGTCTTTCCTGGAGCTCACTTGGTAGCCTAGGCTGGCCTCGAACTCACAGAGATCCGCCTGCCTCTGCCTCCCGATTAAAGGATTAAAGGATGCTGGGATTAAAGGCGTGCGCTACTAATGCCCGGCGACCTTTTTAATCTTATCATATCCATCTTCTCTCTTTTTCTTTTCATAATAGATTGAATAATCTACCTTTTGTCATTTTTATATCTTCCACTTTTTCGTTTTAGTGTAGATTCAATGATCTACCCATTTATCCTATTATTTCTTCATCTTTTTTCTCAGAGTAGATTTGATGATCTACTTCATATCTATATTCTCTTTCTTCTTTATCTTTCTTTTTTTTTAAACAAAACCTCTGAATGTAATCTCCTTGTTCAGCCTTTTTTCCTGACAATTAACAATTAACAACTTGTAACCAACCATTGTAAACAATGACAATATCCATAACTCATTAAACGACCAAAACCCACCCACCCAACCTCTTGGGAATGTGGGCATCATTTTCTTAAATTACTTCCTGCTTTCTGGGGGTGAAGACATCTTTAGGGAATCCTAAAAAGAAAATTTTTAGGTTAATTTTCAAGTCCTTTATCATTTGTCCAGTCTCTGTATATTGGGAAAGTTCAGGGCTTATCTTAAGTCATAGCTCAAGTAGTCTGTGAATCGGGATCATTTCAGCTAGCCATCTTGAAATTGTCCTGAGCAGTTTGTAGTCCAAAGCAGATCTTTCCGTGGTGTTAATCAGCTTAATGACTTTACCATAGTCCATGTGGAATCATCTTTGTGGGGTCTCATCATCCTTTTGAAGATTTCAAAGTTGCTGTTAGGTGTGGTCATGGTTCCCTGCAGACTTTTTTTTTCTTTCTTTTTTTTTTTGTGCCTCCTCTGTGGTTTGGAGCAATCACAGTCTGATAAATGTCTGTCTCTTGGAACCATGAACATTCTTCCCTAGAAGAGAAAATCTTCACATCAATTTCTCCCCACCATTTGTCTTGCCAAACTTTTCCAAACTGACCTTTGCCAATGCTTTCTTGTAACACGATGGTCCTGGCAATTCTTCTCTGAAGCAGCAGTAAACCCTTCATCCCAGATAGCAGCATCACCACAGTCACCAACATGATGAGAAGGAGCCAGCAACTCGGAGCAGCAGCCGCTGCCTTCATGGTCCCGCTGCCACCGTTAGTACCTAGGCCCTGGCCAAAGCTTCTGCAAGCCTCCTAGGCTGCCCTCAAACTCAGGATCCTCCTGCCTCTGCCTCCTTCAGCAAATCCAACCAGTGTGCTTCACCACAACTGGCTGAGGGTAGCTCAGGTTTGAGCAGGGGCCCGCAAGGCCACAGTCAAGCAGCTTTTTCCTGAATTCATACCACGAACATTGGGCGCCAGATGTAGCAGGAATCTTAGAAGGTCTTATTAATAAAATCAAACCTGAGGCCAGTTATTGGGGTGAATGCTGGAATACCAGAGAAGCAGAACAAGCCACAGCTACCTCACCATTCCATTTGTATGAAATGCTCAAAATAAGGAAAACAGTAAGTATTTTAAAAATTTTCCTCTTGCCAGGCAGTGTTGGCTCATACCTTTAATCCCAGCACTCACAAGGCAGAGGCAGGCAGATCTCTGAGTTTGAGGCCAGCCTAGGCCACAGAGTGAGTTCCAGAAAAGGCTCCAAAGCTACACAGAGAAACCCTGTCTCAAAAAAACAAAAAAAAAAAAGAAAGAAAAAGAAAAAATTCTCTTATAGCTCATGTTTTTACCACCAGCCTTACCACTGATTCTTTCTTACTGTTCTAGTTGTAAAATTCCTTCTTTTTAAACCCCAACAAATACTTATTTCTGATGATGTGTGTTAATGATTATTTAAATTTTATTTAAATCATTTGAATAAAAACTATCATATCCTGAAACATTTCTATAGATAAATAAGTGTGATGAGTTTTTCTTGTCTCTATCAATAGATATAGTGCCAATCTGGCAAATATTTAGCTCATATGTCACCTTCCTTTTCTTTGACTAATCTGCCACACTGCTGGAACCTTTCCTGAGTGTGTTCTGAGCAGCCACAGAGAACCATTCAGAGCCAGCCCACAACAGCAATCCCAGAATACAACATTGTTTGTCTCCCTGGTAAGAATGTACTTGAGGCTGTAGTAAGTACTAGTAGGAGATATAAGGTCTGTATTTACGTTACCTTGTGGTATTTCTTTGAGGAGATAGTCAGCAAAAGGCAATCTCTTTCGATAACAATACCCCAATGACAAAATGATACTTTACATTTTCAGAAAAGGCAATCCTTCATAGAGTCGTAATAGTTGTGGATTGTTGGAGTTCTACACTCCCCTGCAACCTGAAAAAAAATTGGTTTGCTGTTTGTTTTTTTCCCTCCATCTCTGCCCTCAAAACTGTAAGACATCATTGGCAGATCATGAAAGAAACTACTAATTCTGTGACTTAGCAGCGAACAGCACCTCTTCCTCTTTGGTACTGTTTTCCTTAATATGTTCAGTTTTGCTGTAAGAGGCAATTACATTTTAAATATTAAACTTTCGTCATTTGTATTTGTGGCAAGCGGAATAGCCACAAATGGTCAAAGCAAAGACATGCCCGTTGCTTAGCTGCCGTTTGCTCTGCCCATATAAAGGAAAGCTGGAAGGATTTCTTTCAGTAACATGAAGTGCCAAAGTTCATAAGGTTGGAAATGATTTTCACCCTGACTCAAAACTCATAGATAATTTTTAAAAATTATTTAATTACAGTTGTCATTTCTATGATTTCTAATGAAGGAACAGTAGGGAGAGACCCTCCTTGAATGCTCCCGTCACCCTTGAATAAATGTTATGTTCTTGAAACAGTGACCTTATCAGATGACAGTAGTGGTAAGGTCAGAGAGCATCTGGTTTTCAAAGTGTTTGAGTTCATGTATAATAATTCCACCTTTAAATTTTATAGCATTCTAAGGTTATAATCCTTTAGCTTTTAGTAGTAATATAATACTAGCACAAGAGAATGATATTTGCCCTTGATGTATTGATTTAAAGGCAGAAATGTCTTTTTGAGAGGCTTTGCTGCTCTCCAAAACTTGGTTCATTGGATCATGCCATTTTTGTGTGTTAAAATATATTTTGAACATCCTGAAGAAAGAGTGGAGACTAATATAAGGAATACCTATGTGTCATTACATAGGTTACTAAATTACCAATTTGACATGACCATTGCACATTTTAAATAATAATAGTGATGTCCCTAATGTTCTTGTCATCATATTTTTTACCTTTCTTACTGTAACACTTGGTTTTGATTCCCCAGTAATTTTGACCTTATTATATCATTATGTATCCAAATAGTATTTTGAGTGGTAAATCATGCAATACCATGTACATGACCCATGTACATGATACCATGTACATAAAAAATAGTTCATTTTTTACTCTCCTTATTTTTGGCAGCACTTGGAATGAAACCCACGTATACTAGGCAAGCACTCTTCTACTGCCCTGTTTCCTCAGCCCTCAGCGTTCTAGTTCTGAAGTGTCTTTCTGTTGATATGTTCCATGGCATTTCATTTATAAAATGATCCCTAACTTGTTTATCCACTCATTTCTTCATAAACACATAGTTTCTGTTTTAAAAATAATACCACAGCAAGCACTCTTGTGCCCATCTCCTTGGTCTCATGTGTGAGTTTTTTGTCTGGTTAAATACCTTTGAGTGAAACTGCTGGGCCTGTGCATATACCAACTATGCTGAACATTGCCAAATTGATCTTTGAAGTGTTTCTGGCTGTTTTTATGCCGATCCCTTGCCATTTTAAATTTTATTGAGATATAATTTATATGCCATAAGTATACATCACTTGTAATGATATATAATGGGTTTTAGCATATTTATGGAGTTTTACAACTACTACCTTAATATGACCTTATAATAGTTTAATTTCACCACACATTCCCAAGCAAAAACAGTAGACCTACTGGTGGTTACTTTCCATATTTCTCCTTTCTTTCTCAACCAAATTTGACAATGTCTCTGCTTTCTGTCTCCATGAATTTGCCTGTTCTGAACTTTGTATATATGTGTTATCATTCAATATTTAGTCTTTTGTAAGTGACTAATTTCACTTACAAAATGGTTTTGAGTTTCATGTATATTGTATCATCTATCTGTACTTCATCCCTTTCTCTATTCTTTTGATGAGTAATATTACTACATTTTACTTATTCATCCATCATTTGCTAAACATTTTAGTTGTTGCTACCTTCTAATTATTGTGAATACTACTTTGTTGTAGATGTTTTTATTTTCTTTGAATATATTCCTAAGAATGGGACTGTTACACCAAGGTATATGGTAACTGTGTTTAATAGTTTGAAGAACCATTGAAACTGGCTGAACTATTTTATCCTATCAGCATGTGAGATTTCCAGTTTTCCATATTCTTGCTAATAAGTGCACACAAATACACCTGAAAAAGAAAAACCTGTTTGTCTTTCTGAGACTGGCTTGTTGTGCTTAACATAATTATTTCCAGTTCTCTCCATTTTCTTGCAAATGTCATTGTAGCATGAATCTCAAATGGTCTTATTAATAAAAAACAAACTTGAAGCCAGGTATTGGGATGAATGCTGGAAGATCAAAGAAGTAGAACAAGCCACAGCTTCCTCACCTCGACAGTTCCTCAGCTGATCCTGTTTCCTCAGACTGGAAGCTTCTGTGTCCTCCTGATCCCAATGGCTCTCAGCTGAACTGCTGCTTGAAAGCCTGAAGCTTAACCAGCTAAAAGCTTCTAGTTCCTGGTCTTCATGCCTTATATACCTTTCTGCTATCTGCCATCACTTCCTAGGATTAAAGGCTCACTTTCTGGGATTAAAGGTGTGAGTTACCATGCCTGGCTATTTCCAGTGTGGCCTTGAACTCACAGAGATCCATGCCTCCAGAAGGCTAGGATTAAAGGTGTGAGTGCCACCATTTTCTAGCCTACATTGTATCTAGTGGCTGTTCCATTCTCTGACCCCAGATAAGTTTATTAGGGTGCACAATATTTTGGGGAACACAATACCACTACATGTCATGATTTCACTTTTCTTATGGCTGGACAAAATTCCACTTTTTATATGCATTATGCCATATCACTTATCTATTTATCTGTTAATGGACATTTAGACTGGTTTCATCTTCTGGCAAATGTGAATGTTTGTATATACTTTTTCTATTTATACTAGATAGCATATAGTATAAAACATACAGTATCTGTACTATACATTTAATATATAGTATATAGCACACATCTGTGGTACATCTACCTATAGTATATAGTGAATATCTATAGCAATCTGTATATAGAATATCTATAGCATATACAGTGTATATGGTATAAAATATATAGTATATTGCTATGGGATGTCTTTCTGTATGCTGTGACTATGTGTTGCTCTGATTGGTTGATAAATAAAGCTGTTTGGCATATGGCAAGGCAGCTTAGAGGCAAGTGTAAATCCAAGCAGATAAACAGGAAGAGAAAGGAGAGGCAGAGAGAGCTATCTAGCAAGAAGCCTACCATATGCCATGCAATTGGTAATTAATATCAGCCTCTGAGTAATTATTTTATAAGTGGCTGTGGGACTGTGGGCCAGGCAGGACCAGAGAAACCTTCTGAGTACAGTATATATTCTGTGTATGTAATATATGCTATATAGTACATCTATAGTTTATCAGTAGTATGCAGTGAATATCTGTCTATAGTATATCCCCTTAGAGTTCTTTGGGTAAATCCAAGATTGGTATAATTAGTTCATATGATATTTTTTATTTTTAGATTTTCAGGAAACTTCCAGCTTGATTTTCATGGTGGATGAACACATTTCCATCCCCTGCATCAGAGCATAAGCTTTTGTTGCACATCCTCACCAGCATTTGTTGTTGTTTTCTTTACGATAGTCATTTATACTAATGTGAGATGAAATCTCCATGTAGTTTTAATTCACATTTCTCTGACAACTAAGGATGTTGTATACCTTTTTGAAATAATTATTGGCCATTTGTATTTCTTCCCTTAAAAACTGTCTTTTTAATACATGAGTCCACTTATTGATTGTATGATTAGTTTGGATTGGTGTTTTATTTTTTGAATTCTTTGAAGATTCTAGGTAGTAGTCCCCTGTCTTCTATATAGTGGGCCAAGAATTTTGCCACAGTGTTTAAGCTGTCTCTTCACTCTGTTTCTTTTGCCATGCAGAAGATTTATAATTTCCTAAATCACATTTGCTATATTTGATGGGTAGGTAATTATTTCTTTTCTTGATATTTGAGTCCTTTTTAGAAAATTCTTCTTTATTCCTATATCTTAAAGTGTTTGTGTAGCTGGAAGTTTTCCTGTGTCCTTCAGCTGCTTAGTCCCAAATAAACATACAGAGGCTTATATTAATTACAAACTGTTTGGTCTATGGCTCAGGCTTATTGCTAACTAGCTATTACATCCTAAACTAACTCATTTCTATTAATCTATGTATCATAATGTGTCTTGTGGTTTTACCTGTGTTCCATTACATCTTGCTCCCCTGGAGGCCCACAGCGTCTTCCTTGACTCTGCCTTTCTTCTCTCTGTGTCTTTGCTTGGATTTCCTGCCTGGCTGTCACCTGCCTTGCCATATGCCAGTGTACCTTCTCTATTAACCAATGGTAGCAGCACATATTCACAGCATACAGAAAGAGCATTCCACAGCACTTCCATATGGGTGTTTCCTAAACAATTGGAGGCAGAATCCAATCAGCTCTCTTTATAAGTTGAATTCTATCACTTTTGGGATATTTGCTGTTAATCTCTTCCCAAAAATTACTACAAGCTCTTCGCCAAGGTTCACTTTCTGCCCATAATGTGTCAATTTCATCCTTAGTTAAAGGTACTACAATTTCTGCTGGGTCTATTCCTGCTAATTGATGAAGTCTCAATTTCCCTTTTAAAATCAAGTCAGAGATCTTTTCCACATAAGTTTTTAATTTTTTACTCTGTTTATTTGGTAGAAATATCCATTCCAATAATATCTTCCCTCTGCATTAAAATTCCTGTAGGAGAATGCTTAGAGTGTAAAATAACCAAAATGCAATCAAACTTTGGATCCACACGTTCCACATGTCCTTCCTGTACTTTCTTTTCCACAAAGGCCAGTTCTCTCTCTGTTTCAGCTGATAATTCACTTGGACTATTTAGGTCCTTGTCACTTTCTAAGGTTTTGAACAAATTACTCAGTTCATCGTTTTTTACACCAACAACAGTTCGTAGATGGGAAGTGTCTCCAGATTATCTTTGAAAGTCATTAAAAGTCTGTAATCGATCTCTCCTAATTTGCACCTTTTGAGGTCTAATTTTTTTGTAGGCCAATTTTATATCCTAAATAGTTAATAGAATCTCCTCTTTGTGTCTTTTCAGGAGCAATTTGTAATTTCTAACAAGGCAAAATTTTCTTTACTTCTTCAAACATTCTGTCTAAAGCATCTGCATTTGAATCAGCTAGTAAAATATCATCCATGTAATGATAAATTATAGATTTAGGAAATTGTTTACATATTTCTTCAGTGGCTGTCTTATAAAATAGTGGCACAGGGTTGGGCTATTCAACATTCCCTGTGGGAGAACCCTCCATTGATATCTCTTAAACATCTGAGAATTATAAGTAGGCACTGTGAAAGCAAATCTTTCTCTGTCCTTTTCTTGTAAGTGTATTGAAAAGAAATAGTCTTTTAAATAGATAACCATAAGAGGCCATCCTTTAGGTAACAGAGTAGGCAAAGGAATTCTAGATTGTAGAGAGCCCATTGGCTGAATTACGTTGTTAATTGCTTTTAGGTCTGTTACCATTCTCCATTTACCAGATTTCTTTTTAATAAGAAATACAGGAGAATTCCAAGGGCTGGTTGATTCTTCAGTATGCTGAGCATTTAACTGCTCTTGTATCAGCTCTTCTAAAACCTACAGTTTCTCTGTTGTTAAAGGCCATTGTTGAACCTATACAGCCTTGTCTGTTAACCATTTGAAAGGTAGAGCAATTGGTGTCTTTGAAAGATCATCAGCTGTTGTGCCCTGTTCTTGTACAATCTGGATGGCTGGTGACTCCTCTTTATAATAGTACCTCCTAATATTTCTCTTAGAAACATGTGTTAGTTTATAGTTTGTTTCTGAGGTTGGAGGAATGTTAATCTGAGTATTCCATTGTTGTAATAGATATAAGGTCATAGCTATATTAATATGGCTTTAATTTACCTCTCTGTCCTTCTGGTCCAATACATTCGAGTCATCTTGTGCTCTGTTTCACTTGAGAGAATGTTCCAATCCCTAAGAGCTGAACATTTACCTCCTGAAGAGGCCAGTTTGGATGCCAAAATTCTGGTGCAATTATTGTAACATCTGCACCTGTGTCTACTGAACCTTCCAAGAGAACGTCATTTATTCTTATTTTTAATTTTGGTCTTTGTTCATTTATAGAAGTTTGCCAAAGAGTTTGCTTTATGGTTTCTTCTGAATTTCCTGTTCTCTCTGCTACAACTGTTCTATTACACCGAGAAGCCTGGTTTATTCCAGTAGGCATTTGGTTATTTAATTGCTGTGAGAAGGAGTTTCTTCTATGATGACAGGAAAGGTCTGAACTGAATTTGCTGTGAGGGCCTTCATGAGGCCCCTCTGCAAGTTTCCCCGAGGGCAGAGGCAAAGGATTACCTTGTCTGTCCCTTGTTGGTCTACATTCGTTGGTCCAGTGCTTACCCTTACTACACCTTCTTCATAATCCAGAAGGGAGGGGCATTCTGTTGCCATTATTCCTTGAATAAACATTGTTTCTAGGAATGCCCTATTTACATTCCCTTTTCAAATGATGTTGTTTACCGCAACTAAAACAGCTGACATTATTATTCCTCAAAGTTTTTGAAATCACCTCTCCTATCCACATATCATCATGGTCATGAGACTCAATATTAATTGTGTCCCCGATCCAATCCTCCAAGGGTATTGATATTTGCCTTTAACAGCCTGATTATTCTTTTGCATGCTGCATTCGCGTTCTCAAAAGCCAAAGATTCAATTATTATCTGTCTAGCTTCTGAACTTGGTATCATTCGATTTACTGCTGAAGACAGCCTTTGTAAGAAATCCGTGAAGGATTCTTTTGGGCCTTATATAACTTTGTAAATGATTCAGTTTTCCCTTATTCCTCAGTTCTGTCCCATACATTCATGGCTGCCATGCAGCATAGAATTAAGGTTTGGTTATCACATAAACATTGTCTTTGTATATCAGTATATTTCTGGCTCTGTGTTTTTTATTTAATAAGACCATTTAGAAATTTGTCTACACTTCCCCTTCTCTGTATAATCAAAAAGGAAGGTTTTAATTTTAACATAGTGAAATTACATATAATAAAACAGTTATCAAGCAAGAATTACAGTTACAATATTCAGTTTATTTGTATTTGGCAAAATTAAAGAAAATACTCTATCATCCATCCCATTTCTGTGAGTCTAAAGTTTTATATATAATTTATCTTTTATCATAACTAAGGAAAACTATAATTATAACTAACTACCCTTCAACTCCATCAGAGACCCCAGATTCATATATTACCTAAATAAACAGGAAGTGCATTGTAAGCAACTTTCAAAATTCTAGCAATGAGAGAGACTTCTAGCTGCCTGGTCAGTCATCCAAAGTTCTTCTGTAACACTGAGGCATCTGTCTTCAGCCTACAGGCCTAGAGTATCTGGCAGACTTTTCATTGGAGCAAGAAACTTGAAGAACTTTCCTGCCTATTTTGGCAGACCTCATCATTTGCTTTCCTCTGTGTCCTACAGAATATCTGGCAGTTTTTTCATTGAAGCAGGAACCTGAAGAACCATCTCATCTTGTTTTGGCAAAGGTCAGTGGTCATTTTTCTATGGGTCCTGCATGTCCAGTTTATACAGCATATTGTCAAACAGTCCAGGCAAGAGCAGTTTCTTTCCCAAATGGCTAGCCTTTTCCACACTGTAAGCAAACTCAATAATGAGTTTCTTCAATGTCTATCATCCTCTTTGAAGCAGTTGGTGCTTCCAGGAGCAGACGTGTCTCACTGTTGAGAAAAGTCTAAGTTCTTAAAACATTTTAAATGCCATATTCATTAGATCTTTGAAGTGTTTGAAGAATACCTGTCTATCTGAAATATGACTGTATACCTAGAAAACCTAACTAAGATAACTATAAGTTTGACTACTAAGATGACTATTAAGTTGTATTTCTTAATTATATACTATATTTTTAAATGAATTGCATCAACACAATACCCTAAATAAGAGCAGAAATATGCATATGATATAATACAATTAACTTTAAATTTGTACCAATAAACCAAAATCCATACCAATGTAAAATATGTAACATTAATGGTTATTTTTTGGATTAAAGTAGATTTAATAATCTACCCTTTTATTCTGTCATTTCTATATCATACTCCCTTTCTTCTTTCATAGAGAGATTTACTATGACCAATAATAATTTGTAAACAGTGCTCTAAACCAAGGCAAACATCCATAATCTATTTTTGGAATGTTGGCATAGTTTTTTAGACTACTTTCTGCTGACTGGGGGCACTGGCAATCTTATGGGGATCCTGAGAAAATTTAGTTTTATGGTCAAGGCCCTGGCTGTTGGCTCTGCCCTGCTCAGCTTTTCAACGTGGCACAGGTACCAACAAGTTTCATCCTAATGTATTCTTCAAAGGACAAAGTTCATTTGTTTGTCATTTTTTGTTTTAATTTTAGCCTAAGGTGGTAATTCTTGGTTATAATTCCAGCACTCGAGAGGCAAAGTCAGGAGGATACCAAGTCAAGTATAGTTTGCTATATAGTGAGACTTTGTCTCAACTAAAAAATGGTGAAGTCCAGAATATCCATCTTTTCTGTTATAGCTCATATAGCACATCTAAGAAGTCATTACCTGAGATGAAGTCTAGGATATTCATCCTGTGTGTTCTTCTAAGAGTTTCACGCTTTCTGCCCTTACGGTTGGCTCTCTGGTCTTACTGCTCTGTGATTGTGTGGACACTGGGAGGCAGGAACCACTTCATTCTTTTGCACATGGATACCCCTTTGTGCTTGCTTTCTTTTTGAGATTTTCCCCTCATCTAACTACCTTCGCACCCTTGTTGAAAATCTGCTGTGGAGTATGAGAGTGTGTTTAAAGCCTTAATTCTCTTTACATTGATTGAGGTGTTTAAAATTTTGAATTTCTTCTTTCCAACAATGTTCTCTTATTTTTTATTTATAAATCTGTACTTCTGTAGTTACATTTACTCATAGGTGTTTCGTTTTGTTGATATTATTGTAAATAGGGTTATTCACTTAATTTTACTTTAAAATTCTATAGATATATTGGTAGTATATATAGTATATAGGTGACTAAAATGTTGGCATCTTAGTCTGAAATCTTGATGAACTCATTTAATAGATTTAATAGCTTTTTAAAATTGATTCCTTAAGGTTTTGTGTGTGTAAGACCCCAAACCAAAACTTATCTGTACTATTGAGTCTTTAATTCCAGTGACTATATTATAAAATATTTTTTCTAACTGTTCTTATTCTACTTCAGCCTCTTTAGTTTTATAATTTCTTCTTACCTTCTACCAGAAATTGTTTCTTCATTTCTAACTTCAGAAATCGTAAATGCACTTCTCCTAATGCCATTGCCAGACTGTTTCAATAAAACTAATTTTGTGTGGAATGCATTAATTTTCTGACAGTTGATTTGTTGATTTGTTTTGGATACCTTTGTTGGTATTACATTCCTGGAAACTTTGGTTTGCAGGTCTGTTTTTAGTAAGTGGTACAAGTGACTTTTCTTCTCACTGTACTTTGCTAATTCCTCCCTGTGGTAGTCCTTCAGTTACCCATGTCTGGCTTCCTTTGGTAAGACTGCATGTCTTGGGATGCCTTTGAGTGTTCAGCCCAGAGTAATAGTAAGGGTTCTGCAAATTGAGCCTTGGCGACATCCTTCAAGTAAGGAAGAGCCCACACCAGGTTCTAATATCCAACTACAATTTTATCCCACTTCTCCATTTCTGTGAAAACATTTAATCTTTCTTACTACATCAGAACATAACTGCTGGTTTTCTCTAGCATTCAGCATGCAGTAGCCTCAGTCCTATATAATGTTGTATATTTCTATTTCTGACCGCCCCCCCCCCCCAGAAGTACTTAAGCCTATGTGAATTACATTTTTGGTGCTATAACAAATATCTGATAAAAATCAGCTTAAAGAAGGATGCATTTATTTTTGTCATGAGTTCTGATTCGGTCCATCGTGGTATACAAGACATGTCAGCAGGAACACGAGGCAGTTGATCACATGATCACATTGCATCCACAGCCGGAAGCAGAGAGAACTAAATGCTCGCACTCAACATACTTTTCTCTTTTTATTCGGTCCAGAATATGAGCCCATGGAATAGTATTGCCCACATTCAAGGGTGGTTCTCAACTAAAGCTTTCTGGAAGCACCCTTACAGACACACAAGTGTGTCTCCTAGGTGATTCTAAATCTACAGTGAAGATTATCCATTACAAACGTCACTCTGATTTGAAAGCCTCTGTTTTTAAAAGTGATTTTCTACTTCATTCACAAGATTCCTACTTTCTTTCACAATTTGGCAAACTAATATGATTTTGATGATATTTAAGTACTAAATAATAAGAAATTGAATTGAAGAGACTAAATGCTTTGGTATTACTTCAGAACTCCAACTATTGCTTACTGTAATGTAAAATTTCAGAACATATTTCAGGAACATTCCATGATGTGAAATCATCCTTGATAAACATTAAGGTTTGTTGACATTTCTCTACCACATTTTATTACTTTAATTTCATAAGATTACTTACATAGAGTTACATTTGTGGTTATATAGCTTGGACAACTTTATTTGTTTGTTTATTTATTTATTTATTAAAATATAACTACATCATTCCCCCTTTCCCTTTTTTCATTTCAACCATTCCCCTGTACCCTTCTTGTTCTCTCTCAAATACATGGCCTCTATTTCTTTTATCATATATGATATATATATATATATATATCCCTAAATATATGAATGCAACCTGCTCAGTCTGCATAGTTAATTGTATATACATGATTTCAGAGAGACCAGTTTTTCCACTTTCATTATGCCTTAGTTAAGTGTAGTTTTTTGACAAGGGTTGAGACCTCATGAAATTTCCCCTCCCATGGTAGCAAGTCTATTGGTGTTTTCCTTGTTCAAAGCTTGTTTAGGCATCCGTACTGATGGCACTTTCTGGATGTATCTTCTTTGACATTTCTAGGAGACAATATCTCACAGAAAATTTATTGTTCCTCTGGTTCTTAGTAATCTTTCCACCCCTCTTCCCTTGTGAATCCTGACCAGGAGTTGTGTTACAGAAGTATCAATTGGGGTTAGGCACCACATGTTTTCTGCATTTTGATTAGTTGTGATTTCCTGCAATGATCTCTGACTGTTGCAAGGAAGTGTTTCTTTGATGAAAGGTGAGACCTATACAAATATATGTATTTAAGGATAAACATTTAGAATGTAGTTATTTATGATGCTGGTTTAATAAAGTAGTGTTTTTTAGGTTCTCCTCCACGATCTGTGACTTTGCTAACCTTGGGTAATTGACTAGGTTTCCAGTACCAGGCATGATTTTCTTCTTGTTGGGGGTGGGGCTTAAGTTCAATTAGAGAGCTGCTGGTTATCACCAAGGTATGTTGCCACTATTGCAATCTTAAGGATATCATGCCATGTTGGTCGGTTTTTTTGTTTTTGTTTTTGTTTTTGTTTTTTGTTTTTTTTTAGTTTGTAGGCATGATAGCAGGGTAGGACAATTAGTTGTTTCCCTCCCTTGGAAGCTTACATGGTGCCTTCTGGTGCCATGAGAGCTAGTCCTCAGGAAGGTGGATAACTTTTAAAAAGTACAATAAACTGTTAGAATAGTATGTTCTAAAGGGAAATATATTTTGTTACTCAAAGAATAGAATACAAACCTAGTTCTAGAAAAATGAGTGTTGACATTAATAGATTTATTGGCATCTTCTAACATTTTAAAAGTAGTATACCATAGTATACATCTGTAAGCAACAATTCTTGTTCATTAAGTATTTCCTTAGTGGAGATTGTTAGACTAGAAAGAAAAATTAAAGTAGAATTTTTCAACCAGTCCTAGAAAGTTGAACTTAAGGATAATGAACAATAATGGCTGTGCAAGACTGTTGCACAGACTTTCATCTGTAAGAAATCAAGGATGAAGATAGCAGATATCAGAATTAAGATATGCTATGCAGTGCTTGAGTAGATGACCAGAAGAACTTCAGTGCTCATCTGGAGGGTCTCACTGGAGAAGCACAATCCGAATTAGTGCTTTAGTGCTGCATTGAGGCAAGGAGACGAGTAGTTCTTAGTGGCCTGCAACTACCTAATGACATGCTGCCATAGCCTTCTTCTAATTGTGGGAGATGCTTTATTGGAAATCTCAAGTTTGAACTACTCAGACTCTGCATCCTGTTCCTCTAGGGCCAGCTCAGCCCTTCATCCTGTCAGAGCACATAAAACAGAACAGCTTGCAATTTGCTATGAAGGAGTCTTTGGGATGAAGCATTTTAATGTCCATAAACAGTAGACAAGATCTTCATTTTTAAAGACTCCCATGGAACATTTCAAACTGCATGGATGTGTCTTGGTGCCCTTTGCCAAAATTAATAGATTTATTCTGTGGAGTTAGAAGAAAGCTAAGCACTCATGCCTACCTATCATCTAATGACATTTTACTATATTTTGCCATAGCTCATGTACCCTAAAGCCGAGAATATATTACATCAGAAAGGCTACTAATTTTAGACTTTTGTAAGTTAACACACAGGGACAATTCAGATGTATAGTAATATCTTATAAATTAAATATCACATGCAATGATCCAGAAACTACATCAGGTTGATCTTACATGGCTGTTTTTACTTGCTTGTTTGTTTTAAATTTTGACTATTAGCACTCTGAGGTTGACCTGCCTTTCTGGTTTCAAATAGCTATTCCAAGAACACCGATAAAGTATGGCACAGAGGGACTACAGTGTAATAAAATACCAAGTATGTTACTTTGAATTCCTCTCATGTTCTGAGAACAAGAAAGTCTTAAGCTTTGATAGAATGGTGCAATTTTATAATTTTCCATTTGACTACTTTAAAAGGTTCATTGTCTTTTAATTAAACTACAAGGGGGAAGAGCAGAAATGAAAAGATGTAGTATTATAAAGGGGTGGCTTTTAGCTACTAGTGTATGAGTGAAGATACCCCCTCAAGCAAGATGGACCACAGCAACAAGTTTTGTGCCTTGAAGCTTCCTTTTCCTTGTGTGACTGTAGCAGTAATTTGGAGTTCATTTGTTCAGTTTCTCAGTAAAAGACTGTGTTCTGTATTGTTTGACTGTACCTAGAATCTCTTCCCAGCTGTTCTTTCTTCTTCCCTTTCATTCAGTTCAGTATAGGAAACAGAACCCTCAGGTGAGAACAAGGTAAGCAGGTGAGGTGGGAATCTTGAACCAGGCTTCCTATTCATCACTTGCTGTTTACTTTCCACGAAATTGCTCCCATTAGTAGCACCTGCCTTGAGTCTCCCACTTTCTACTGTCAACAACAAATGGAGGCTCCCTTTCCTGTAGTCACTCCACACTGTTAGACTGGGTGAATGTTTGAATTTCTCTGGGAATATTATTTCTTGGTGCATTGTCTTGTTTTCCTTTGTCTGCATGAACACTTTTTTCTTTGTGTCTGTTTTTCTCCCTTTGCTTTCTACTCCCCACTTGTCCCCAAATCCTTTAAGCCAATGAGGCTGTGGTGACACCTTCTGGGCAGTGCTGGGAGTGAATTACAGCCATGAGTTAGTTCCATGGTGGTGTTAGCATACCCAAGATGTGGTGAATAATAGGATATGTGGTCTGCTTTGTCAGAAGAATTGATACATCATTCTACTTTTTCTTGGAATTTCTAGTACTTGCTAAATACCAATGTCATTTTTACCAATGAGCAGAGATTCATAATTAGTGAAATAAAAAGCCAAGGACCTACCTGCTTACTCTAGTAATGGTGGTTCTGGGTCAGGCTTGAAAATGAATGTTAACAAAATAAAGGTGAACAATTATTTGATACTAGAATATCAACCTTATACATTACTGCAAGTGTGTTTGCATGGATCCATATGTTCATGTGTGTGCCTTGGGAGACATTGTAGTATCCAGTTACATGCCAGTGCCTTATAGCAGTAGGAATATGCTTAGTCTCAGTGGAAACAGTGTCATCCCTCTCAACCTCCACCCTCTACTTCAAAGCTGATTTAATTCTTATATTAAACAATTCTAAATGTTTTTTTTTCATACAGCATGAAAATGATACAAGGTTATGAGTACCAATTTCTTCTCATTTTCCTTTCCTTTCTCTTTTTCTTGTTTTTTTGTTTTGTTTTGTTTTGTTTTTTCGTTTTTTCTCCTATTGTTACTGAATCTGGCTTGAACCATGAACAGACTCAAAGGTACAGCTTCTAGGAAAATCACATACTAGTTCTAAAGTTGCTTTTGTTATCTCATCAGGGTAATATTAACAGAGCCTATTGAGTTCAGTAGTAAATAATTTCCATGTTCTTCAGAATCCTCTGTCATCTTTACCAACTGCAGAGCAAATAGAGACGTGCCAGACAACAAAGGTGTGAACGGCGGTCATTGCTGCTGTAAAACTGCCCATCTTTCCAACACTAGGACAGCGTCCTGTGGAAAGCACAGACACTGAGCCTGTCTGGGGACGATGGAGCAGTTGCATTTGCAACCTTTAAAGTGGCACCGCATGCCTCATCTTAGCTCTCTGTGCCATTCTTCAGTGGAATATTGCTTATCTGGTGTATAATATAAGCATTTATGTTTGGTATAGAACCCAATATTTTTATGACTGCTGTATAATAAAATCAAAGCATAGCCACATTACTTTCTAATTTTGATTTGCAAACAGATGGTAGACAGCTAGAAAAATAGAGTGAACAATAATGAAAATGGGGAAAATGCTTTCATGAAATTAAGAGAGAGCTGAAAATACCAAGGGTGTGAATAAGTAACAAAGTGTCGTGTAGTAACTGTGGAGATGATGGTTTTATTTGAGGTAGGGGAGGGAGAGAAAGCCAGAAGGAGGCAAAAACACAATTTGGTCTAAAATTGAATTTCTCTGATAAGGCATTTCAGAAGCGGCTTGTCTTATTCACTCAGCAGCAAAATAATCATATGCGCTTTAATAATCTTTATTTTACAGGAGTGTGTTGCCAGGGTAACAGAGTGTAAGCAGGGGAACAGCACCTTGCAGATCACAAAGGCAAATCTGTGGAAAGAAATGTCCCTGAGTTTCTCTCTCCCTTACCACTGTAATAAAGACTTATTTTTCCTGCACTACTTAACAATCGCCCATAAACATCCTCTTCCCTTTCCCATTTCCATATCTGCTAAAACATGGACAATGGCATAAATCTAGAGCTGCCAAGCTCAGTGGGTTAAGCAAAAAAGCAGATGCGATATCTTTAGCATTTTTATGTAATTATTTTTATTACTATTTTACCCCATCTCCATCCCTCCCTCCCAGCCTTATTGTTATTTCCTTCTCTCTTTAACCAGTCGGATGGTAGTATTGCAAGTACGGGGGCTCGAGGTGGGAGTTTGTATTTGGCTCCATTAATCAGCATTTATGAGCCGAGCTCGCCTGCATGGAGGTTTGAAAGGAGAGACTGCAGCTCAAGAGGGTAAACTGCATTACAGCAATGGAGGGACAGGCATTCAGGTCCAGAGCTGCACAAACAATCATTTCTTTATACTGATGAACACAGCATGGGGGAGAGGGAGGGGGAGAGACAGACAGACAGACACAGAGAGGGGGCAGAGAGGGAGACAGACAGACAGGGGGGACAGAGACAGACAGACAGAGGAGGGGGGAGAGAGAGAGACAGACACACAGGGACAGACAGACAGACAGAAGTGGGGAGAGAGAGAGAGAGACAGAGACAGAGAGACGGGGTAGAGACAGACACAGGGGGCATAGAGAGACAGTGAGAGAGACAGAGACAGAGTGAGAAAGAGACAGAAAGACACACACAGAGGCAGGCAGACAGGCAGACAGCTTGCACACGCAAGCACTGCTAGGCTCTTTCAGTTTTCCATAGACCCTGCTTCTAGGAACTTGGCAGATTTGAAATGAACAAAGTGAAAGGCCCCAGTGTCTTTTCAAGTGAGATGATCCAAACTGGCAATAGGAATAGACTTCCTGATCATTTGATTAGGTTCAGTTTATGGTGAATCTGCGTTTCTCAGTATTCACCCATCATTATTTTAGCCAAGGTAAATTTAGCCTTTGAGGGTAAATTTATGGGGAAATAAGGACCTTCATGAAATTAAATATAAAAATATTCCCCAAATAGTCTATGTTCACATAATTGTTGAATCTTTGACTTTGGTAAAGAATTTCAGGTTAAGGACATCTGGGTTGTTTCCATTTTAATACCATAGGTAACAGGATTTTAAAAAGGAACTCAACCGGTTTGTTGTAGCAGAGGCCCCAAGACAAAATATTTCAAGATGAAATATGAAGATATACTCTAGGGTGTGAACAAAACAGTTGTGTGAGTCTTAAGCTACAATCATATCAAAGTTCTTAAAGGACTGAGAGGTTGTAACCTAAGGAAATGGGACTTTCAGAGAGAGTTGCTGCCTTGCTGACTGTCCTGTCATCCCTCTAAAGGGAAAGAAGGAGGCACATTTCCCTTTATCTGAATACAGACTTTAAGGAGCTCACTTGAACAGTTTAATAAATGATCCATACCAGGTAGGACCTACTCTCTGATGAGTGCCTGAGTCAGTCCAAAGAACATAAGACTAATTGACCAGTTGCTTTGAATGGGAAATGACAGAGTGAATGACTTCCTGCTCAAGAGTTTGTTGCATTGTATGCATCTTGAATGGCAGTATGAATAAGAAATAGGATACAAAGTTGTCTTAGCCCCGTGGGCTTCCTGGAGTGTTATTGTGATAGCAAGGTCAGGTGAGTTGCCAGCCATCCTAAAACAGAGAGAGAGAGAGAGAGAGAGAGAGAGAGAGAGAGAGAGAGAGAGAGAGAGAGAGAGAGGAGAGAGAAGAGAGAGAGGAGAGAGAAGAGAGAGAGAGAGACTGAGACTCTTCCACTTAAAAGGTCTGAAACTGAGAGTTAGGTAACACTCTCACAAATGTCACTCCATCGCAGGAACGACCTGGAAAAGGAAAGGCCCTGTAACTTTGGGACTTGAAGTTTTTAGTGCTGTTCTAGACTAAGGTATTAGTGTGTCACACTTAGATTATTTATAAAAAAAAAATAAATAAATAAAATGTGATATTTGCCTTAAATTTCATGTGTAGGCATTGGAAGTCAGGGAAAGAATATGATCATAAGAAATTGTATGTAAAATAATTTTTAAAAATAAAAATTTTTAAATGGAAAAAAGATATATACTTAAAGCAAACAACAGGTTTTTTTACTCCAACTTAAAGTCATTTAACTTACATAACATGTGCATTTTAATAGAGACAGAGAAAGATGGTTGAGATGATCTATACACATCATGAAGGAATAGAATCTCATGTTGATCCCTTAGTCATTTCCTTTATCTGTTCTGCTCATCCTGTCCATACTTGAGTCTATGTGGAGGTACTAAAACCAAGCAAAAGTTGCATTGCTTGGGAAGGTTTGGACAGGTTCCTTTTATCCATGTGATGTCACCTCTGCCCCCAAATCACCCTACAGACCTTCTTGGTTTAGTATATGGTGACCTTTGGTTTCTTTCCTCAGACTTCAAGCATGTGTTTTGAAATCAAGAGGACTTAATCAGAAACTGGATCATGTACTACAAAATGCATGAAAGTTAATGGTAGTATTTGTAGATGGATCCAATTAACTTCTTAATGCAGAAAAAAAACAACAACACAGTGAGGCATTGTGTGTTAATGCTGTGTTTTAAAGGTGACTATACCAGTCTTTCATGACTTTTAAATATATAAAAGAACCTCTTAAAGATTATTCAAATTTATATTATTATCATTTTTACTTTCCAGATTTCCCTCCTCCCTGGGAATACTCTGGCTTCTGGGTTTTCTAAGACCTGTTTGGGCTGTAGCTATTCTTCCACCTTTTAAAAATGTCTAGAGACTAGGACTGGTGAGATGGCTCAGAGGTTAAGAGCACTGGCTGCTCTTCTAAAGGTCCTGAGTTCAATTTCCAGCAACCACATGGTGGCTCACAACCACCTGTAATGAGATCTGGTGCCCTCTTCTGGTGTATAGGCATACATGTATAATAAATACATGCCTGTATATATATATAAAATAAATAAATCTTTTAAAAAATGTCTCTACTATGTGGGGCTCCCTTAGAATGTTCATAAATTAATAATATGATGAAGAGTGAGATGCTAGCCAGGATGATGATACATACCTATAATCCCACCACATATAATCCTCTACCATGGAAGGTAGAGGCCAGAGGGTTATAAGTTCAAAACCAACCTGGTCTACATTGAAGTTCCAGGCCAGCCAGAGCTACATTTCAAGGCCTTGTCTTGGAAAATAGTAAGATTTTTTTTAAATCATAACAGTAGCCACAATGTAAAAATAATAGAACCCATTGGAAATCCTATGCAATGTGCAGGAGAAGTAACTGCCAATGGGTGTCCTATGCATGACCAGGAATGATGATATAAATGTTGCTGTATGTATATTAAGTCTCACCCAACACTTGATGACTCAAGAAGCCAGGAGTAGTAGAGCATGCTTTTAATCTCAGCACTTGAGAGACAAAAGCAAATGGATCTCTGTGAGTTCAAGCCCAGCCTGGTCTACAGTGAGTTCCAGGCCACACAGTTAGAACCTTGTTTAAAAAAAAAAAAAAATTCAGTGAGATTCCAGGACACCTTCTACAGGAAAATATTCTTTTCCCTTGACCTTAACATGGATTATATATTATAATTCACACACACAACTAAAATCCTTTCTAAAGTAACACATATAAAAAGGAGAAATGTAATTGGTTTAATGCATTTATAATAACACTTTTCATTAGTTGAAGAAGATGTCATCTATAGTTTACAAAGTGACTTATGTTCCAATCTATGGAAATGGCCCCTGATTTTATTTCTTCTGAAGTACATTTGATGTTTACAAGTGCAGAATTATACTTACTCCCAAAGTTAGTTGGAAGAGATATTACTTAAAGTTGTTAAAACTATAGTCAAGGAAACCGCCTCTAGTGATGATTTGTAGCTATGCCTTTTTTCTCTCTCACTGTGATACATAGTAAAATAATGTCTGACTTGTTCAGGTCTTGGCTCTGCCATTTAGCTTTTTATCTTATCCTTATCTATAAATAGAAACAGTATTTCCTGTTTGAATATTCAAGTCCTTGTAAAGATCATGATATGGAGAAGCAAATCTGTAGATGTAGATATTCATACATCTCCATGTTCATGATATTTTCTTGTAACAAAAGTCATATAAAATATGAAAATGCATTGATATACTGCTATCTATAAAACATGCATAATTATATTACAAGTCGATTCTTCCACATGATTTTCAGCATACAATAGTATTCAGCTCTTCTTGCTTGAGGCCTAGTCGTTAAATGAAGGTATAATATATTTTCTGTCAACAAGAAGACTAGTTGGATCTCAACAATTATAGACAAATTTTAGATTTGAGGGGAAAGCAAGAATTCATTCATTCAAGAAAATGGAATCAAAGTTATTAGGTCATAGGAAAGGATGGATCTTATTCAGAAGGATGCTGAAAGAACTAAACAGAACCTCTTGAGTATTCCATTTACACTCTTTACCTTGCATTTTGACCTTTTTT
>CABHPQ010165956.1:10439-40248 GCA_902168405.1 Peromyscus aztecus
TCCTCACATCCTCACTGCACACTCTCCTCATACCCTCACTGCACACTCTTCTCACCCTCACTAAACTCTCCCCAGTGTCCTCACTGCACACTCTCCTCTTTCCCTCTCTACACACTCCCCAGCATCCTCACTGCTGATTCTCTGACTCTCTTTCCTTTTGTCCCTTTCCTCTGAGCTAAGATATCTAATCACAGCCCCTGAACATGTGTAAAAGCCAAGTTTTCTTACAGACTAGTTGTGTGTGGGCCCAGATCAGTGGTTTTAAGCCTGTGGGTTGCAATATAAGATATTGCAGTGGTCGAATATAAGATATACTGCATATCAGATATTTACATTATGATTCATAACAGTAGCAAAATTGCAGTTATGAAGTAGCAACGAAAATAGTTGTATGGTTGGGAGTCACCACAACATGAGGAACTGTATTAAAGAGTCACAGCATTAGGAAGGTTGAGAAGCACAGGTCTAGATGGCAGAAATAGGGGGAAAGTGTAGGGTCACATCTTATGTCCTCCCAAATTCATCCTAAGCCTCTGTCCTGTAGCCAGTCCGTATCACAGCATGGTGTTATACCATGCACAGTATATATGCAGAGGCACGTATTTAAACACACTTAAAGGGTTGCTCAGATAAATATCAAAGGCTTACAATATGCCTAGACTAGGGATGAATGGTATATGTGAGAGCCAGTTCCCACCTCCTCAGACCATTCCTTTGGATAGATGTCTGATTGAGCCTCAAAGAAATCCAACAACAAACTAAAGGAGACTTCTTGCTGTGGCCTCCCCCATGCCCCATGCTAAAGGCACCTTCTCAAAACAATAGGCTAAGAATGATCTCCGCATTTCAGATCAGAAATCCAGCTCATCCATGGAGCAGTTTGCTCTGGAATCCACCGCATGTCTCCAGAGCAGAGATCAGATCCAATGTGACAACTGCCAGGTGAAAATCACAGAAGCATAAGATGATGCGATTTGATTCCAAAGCATATTCTACACTGTCATGTCAACAGCCAGACCAGGCATCTGTGAAGCACAGACTCACATGTATGCTGAGACATCCTTCACCTTCAAACGTTCTCATGAGCTTTGAAAGTCAGTGTCCTCAGCACATTGCTAAAAACTATCATTTTAAAGATAAATTTCTCCAAAACAACATTATTCAGTTGCATTTCAATTTATCATAATCTTAAAACGTTGGTGTTGAAATAGCTATGAAACATTTTTCTTTTTTATCTGTGTGCGCGCGCGTGTGTGTGTGTGTGTGTGTGTGTGTGTGTGTGTGTGTATGAATATGTATGTTCTGCTCAGGGTTGGAGGCACATATGGTGTGAGTATGGAGGTCAGAAGACAATTTTGTGGAGTCTTTCTTTCACCTTTACATGCCTTCTGGGAATTGAACTCCAGTTGCCGGGCTTGTATGGCAAGCACGTTTCTCTGCTTACCTTCTCACTGCCCCTCCACGCACAATGAGACACTTTCTAGTGCTACCTCCTCCTTTAAGATTTTTTAAATGAAAAGTAAATGGGCATGCGACCTCCATAAGCTCTCTCTCAGCACTGCACCATGCTGTAGCCCAGGCCCGTTTTGTCTGCACAGCTGGATCCAGAATGGAAACCACTGGTCTTTGGGAGCAAAATACTCAACTATTCTTGAAGGGAGTGGGATAGAATGAAGAGGTAATGCATGGCAAGTTTTGATGTGAACATTTTTCCTGCAACATGAGCCCCACAACAGTCTCTCCTCTCATCTCATGGAATGTTGATGTCTTTTTAGGGAAACACTTTTTACCAGAAAGAGGAAATGTCCTAGTTAGGGTGTCTATTGCTGTGATGAAACACCATGACCAAAAACAACTTGAGGAAGAAAGGATTTATTTGGCTTATACTTCCACCATTGAAGGAAATCAGGACAGGAACTCAAACAGGGCAGAAACCTGGGGCAGGAGCTGATGCGGAGGCCATGAAGAAGTGCTGCTAACTGGCTTGCTCCTCATGGCTTGCTCAGCCTGCTTTGTAATAGAACCCAGGACCACTAGACCAGGGATGGCACCACTCACAATGGGCTGGGCCCACCCCATCAGTCACTAATTAAGAAAGTACCCTACAGGCTTACCTACAGCTTGATATTACAGAGGCTATTTTTTTATTATTAAGAAAATTTTTTATTCATTTTACATACCAACCACAGGTGCACCTCTCCTCCCTCCTTCTGCCCCCAGGCATCCCCTGCCCCAACCCATCCCCAGTCCCACCTCCTCCAAGGCAAGGACTCTTTTGGATAGTCAGCAGAGCATGGTACATTCAGATGAGGCAGGTCCAAGCGCCTCCCCTTGCATCAAGGCTGTGCAAAGTGTCCCACCATAGAAATGGGCTACAAAAAGTCAGCTCATGTACCAGGGATGGATCCTGATCCTACTACCACGGGGCCCTTTAAGCATATAAAGCTATGCAATTGTCCTGCTTATGCAGAAGGCCTAATCCAGTCCCATGGAGGTGCCACAGCTGTTGGTCTAAAGTTCATGAGTTCCCACTAGCTTGGTTTGGTTGTCTCTGTAGGTTTCTTCATCATGACCTTGATACTCCTTGCTCATAGAATGCCTCTTCTCTCTCTTTAACTGGACTCCTGGAGCTTCATCTAGTGCTTGGTTGTGGATCTCTGCATTTGCTTCCATTAACTACTGGATGGGGGCTCTATGATGACAATTAGGATATTCACCCACCTGATTACCACGGTAAGCCATCCCAGGCACCCTCTCCACTATTGCTGGTAGTTATCCTTGTAGATTCCTGTGAACTTCTCTAGCACCAGGTTTCTCCCTGTCCTCATGATGTCTCCCTCTATTGAGGTATCTCTTTCATTGCTCTTCCACTCCATCCTTCAACCAGCTCAACTGTCCCATTCCCTTAAGTTCTCATCCCCCATCCCCTACCCTCTATTGCCCGTCCTCATCCCCAGTTTACTCATGGAGATCTCATCTATTTCCCCTTCCCAGGGAGATCCATGCATCCCTCTTAGGGTTCTCCTTGTTACCTAGCTTCTCTGGAGCTGTGGATCCTTTACTTTACATCTAGTATCCCCTTATGAGTGAGTACATACCGTATTTATATTTCTGAGTCTAGGTTACCTCACTCAGGATGATATTTTCTAGTTCTATCCATTTGCCTACAAATTTCATGATGTCGTTGTTTTTTACTGCTGAGTAGTACTCCATTGTGTATATGTACCACATTTTCTTAATTTATTCTCCAGTTGAGGAACATCTAGATTGTTTCCAGGTTCTGGTTATTATGAATAATACTGCTATGTACATAGTTGAGCATGTGTCCTTGTGGTATGATTGAGCATTCCTTGGGTATATGCCCAAGAGTGGTATCATTGGGTCTTGAGGTGGATTGATTCCCAATTTTCTGAGAAACCACCAAACTGATTTCCAAGTGGCTGTACAAGTTTGCACTCCCACTAACAGTGCAGGAGTGTTCCCCTTGCTCCACATCCTCTCCAACATAAGCTGTCTTCAGTGTTTTTGATCTTAGCCATTGTGACATGTGTAAGATGGTATCTCAGAGTCATTTTTATTTGCATTTCTCTGATGACTAAAAATGTTCAGCAACTCCTTAAATGTCTCTTGGTCATTTGAGATTCTTCTGTTGAGAATTCTCTGTTTAGTTCTGTAGCCCATTTTTTAATTGGATTGTTTGGTATTTTGATGTCTAGTTTCTTGAGTTCTTTATATATTTTGGAGATCAGCCCTCTGTCAGATGTGGGGTTGATGAAGATCTTTCCCATTCTGTAGGCTGTTGTTTTGTCTTATTTATCACGTTCTTTGTCTTACAGAAGCTTCTCAGTTTCAGGAGGTCCCATTTACTGATTGTTGCTCTCAGTGTTTGTGCTACTGGTGTCATATTTAGGAAGTTATCTCTGGTATCAATGTGTTCAAGACTTCTTCCTACTTTCTCTTCTATCAGGTTCAGAGTAACTGGATTTATGTTGAGGTCTTTGATCTACTTGGACTTGAGTTTTATGCATAGCTATAGATATAGATCTATTTGCAATCTTTTGCAATTACAATTTACAAATACATGTTGACATCCAATTATTCCAGCACCATTTGTTGAAGATGCTTTCTTTTTTCCATTGTATAGTTTTGGCTTCTTTGTTAAAAATCAGATGTTCATAGGTGTGTGGATTAATGTCAGGGTCTTCAGTTAGATTCCATTGGTCCACATGTTAGTTTTTATGACAATACCAAGCTGTTTTTATTACTATATCTTTATGGTAGAGCTTGAGGTCAGGGATGGTGATGTCTCCAGAAGTTGCTTTATTGTACAAGATTGTTTTAGCTATCCTGGGTTTTTTGTTTTTTTCCATATGAAGTTGAGTATTGTTCTTTCCAGGTCTGTGAAGAATTGTGTTGGGATTTTGATGGGAATTGCATTGAATCTGTAGATTGCTTTTGGTAAGATTGCCATTTTTACTATGTTAATCCTACCTATCCATGAACATGGGAGATCTTTCCATTTTCTGATGTCTTTTTTAATTTCTTTCTTCAGAGGCTTAAAGTTCTTGTCAAACAAGTCTTCCACTTGCTTAGTTAGAGTTACCCCAAGGTATTTTATATTATTTGTGGCTATTGTAAAGGGCAATATTTCTCTGATTTCTTTCTCAGCCCGTTTATCATTTGTATATAGGAGGGCTACTAATTTTTTGAGTTAGTCTTATATCCTGCCACATTACTGAAGGTGTTTATCAGCTGTAGGAATTCTCTGGTAGAGTTTTAGGGGTCACTTATGTATATTATCTTATTGTCTTCAAATAGCAAAAGTTTGACGTCTTTCTTTCCAATTTGTATCCCCTTGATCTCCTTTTGTTGTCTTATTGCTCTAGCTAGAACTTCAAGTACTATATTGAATAGCTATGGGGAGAATGGACAGCCTTTTCTTGTTCCTGATTTTAGTGGGATTGCTTTGAGTTTCTCTCCATTTAATTTGATGTTGGCTGTCGGCTTGTGTAGCAGGGTCCTTGCTGTTGTTCCCTTTGGGGGCGGGGGTCAAATAGGTGCAGAGTCAAACCACACAGACTCCGGGAGAATGTGGAAACAACAAGCTCAGTTTATTCTGGAAGAGGCAAGCCTTATATACCCTCCACCCCACCCTGGGGAGAGGTCTGATGAATATGCATCTGCTGGTGTGACATGGCTGTCTCTCATTGGTCCAGGTCATCTCCAGATCATGTTTCAGCTGCTGTTGCTAAAACCATCAGGCAGACCCAGGTTGGCTCTCAGAAAGTATCTTTTTTACTTGTTTGGGCCGTCTGGCCCTCAAGCCCATTAGGGATGAGTCATTCCACAGGCTTGCTGTAAATTGCCTTTATTATGTTTCAGTACATTCCTTGTATTCCTGATCTCTCCAAGACCTTTATCATGAAGGGGTGTTGGATTTTGTCAAAGGCTTTTCCAGCATCTAATGAGATGACCATGTGGGTTTTTTTTCCTTCAGTTTGTTTATATGATGTATTACATTGACAGATTTTCATATGTTGAATCATCCATGCATCTCTAAGATGAAGCCTACTTGATCATGGTGGATAATTTTTTGGATGTGTTCTTGGATTCAGTTTTTCAGTATTTTATTGAGTATTTTTGCATCAATGTTCATGAGGGAGATTGGTCTATAATTCTCTTCCTTTGTTTTGTCTTTGTGTGGTTTGGGTATCAGGGTAACTGTAACCTCATAAAAAGAGTTTGACAATGTTCCTTCTGTTTGTATTGTGTGGAACAATTTGAAGAGTATTGGTATTAGATCTATTGATTGGTGTTAGTATTGATTAGTATTGATATTAGAGTATTGATATTTGAAATTCTGGTAGAATTCTGCACTGAAGCCATATGGTCTTGGACTTTTTTTGATTTGGAGACTTTTAACGACTGTTTCTATTTCCTTAGGGGTTATAGGTCTATTTAAATTGATTATCTGGTCTTTCTTTAATTTTGGTATGTGGTACCTATCAAGAAAATTGTCCATTTCTTTTAGATTTTCCAATTTTGTAGAGTTCAGGTTTTCAAAGTATGACCTGATGATTCTCTGGATTTCCTCATTGTCTACTGTTATGTCTTCCTGTTCATTTCTGATTTTGTTAATTTGGATGTTCTCTCTCTCTGCCTTTTGGTTAATTTAGATAAGGGCTCGTCTATCTTGTTGATTTTCTCAAAGAACCAATACTTTGTACTGTTGATTCTTTGTATTGTTCTCTTTGTTCCTATTTTATTGATTTCAGCCCTCAATTTGATAATTTCCTGGCATCTATTCCTCCTGGGTGAGTTTGCTTCTTTTTCTTCTAGAGCTTTCAGGTATGCTGTTATTGTTGCTAGTGTGAGATTTCTCCAACTTCTTTATGTAGGCATTTAGAGCTATGAACTTTCCTCATAGCACTGATTTCATAATGTCTCATAAGTTTGGGTACATTGTACATTCATTTTCATTGAATTCTAGGAAGTCTTTAATTTATTTCTTTATTTCTTCCTTGACCCATTGGTGATTTGGTTGAGTTTTATCAGTTTCCATGAGATTGTAGGCTTTCTGCAATTTTTGTTGTTGTTGAAATCTAACTTTAAGCCATGGTGGTCCAATAAAATACAGGAGGTTATTTCAAATTTTTTTATCTGTTGAGATTTGCTTTGTGACCAAGTATGTGGTCGATTTTAGAGAAGGTTCCATGAGGTGCTGAGAAGAAGGTATATTCTTTTGTGTTAGGGTGGAATGTTCTGTAGATATCTATTAAGTCCAATTGAGTCATAACATCTGTTAGATCCATTATTTCTCTGATGAGTTTCTGTCTCACAGACCTGTCTATTGGTAAGAGTAGGATGTTGAAGTCTTCCACCATTAGTATGTGGGTTTTGATGTGCAATTTAAGCTTTAGTATTGTTTCTTTTACAGATGTGCGTGCCCTTGTATTTGGAGTATAAATGTTCAGAATTGAGACTCATCTTGATGGATTTTTCCTGTAATGAATATGTAATGTCCCTCCCAATCTCTTTTAATTGATTTTAGTGTGAAGTCTATTTTGTTAGATATTAGGATAGCTACACCATCTTGCTTCTTAAGTCCATTTTATTGGAAAGTCTTTTCTCAGCCTTTTACTCTGAGGCAGTGTCTGTCTTTGAAGTTGAGGTGTGTTTTTTGTATGTAGCAGAAGGATAGATCTTGTTTTTGTATCTATTCTGTTAGCCTGTGTCTTTTTATAGGTGAATTGAGTCCATTGATATTAAGGGACATTAATGACTGGTAATTGTTAATTCCTGTTATTTTCAGTCTTTCAATTTTTTGTTTGTCTTTTCCTCAATTTCTTTAAGTGGATTTTTTTCATTTCCTCTTTAAAGGCTTCCATCATTTTTATAAAGTTATTTTTAAGGTTGCTTTCTTCTGCTTCTTCTATGTTGTGATGTTCAGGTCTTGCTGTTGTAGAACCACTAGGTTTTGGTGATGCCATATTGCTCTTTATGTTGTAGTATGTATTTTTGCACTGGTGTCTACCCATCTCTTCCTCCAATAGGTGGAAGAGATGTCTGTGTCTGAGAGAGCCGCTCCTGGTCCAATCTGTGCAGGCTGTATTTGTGTCTCAGGGGGCTACTCTCAGTCCAGTTGGATCTCTTGGTCTAAAATTGGAGCTGGCAGATTCTGTGTCTCAGGGAGCCACTCTTTGTCCAATCAGAGCTGGCAGATTCTTGAGGCATTTTCTTTCTTTCTTTCTTTTTAAGTTTTTTCAAGACAGGGTTTCTCTGTGTAGCTTTGCTCCTTTCCTGGAACTTGCTTTGGAGACCAGGCTGGCCTCGAACTCACAGAGATCCACCTGCCTCTGCCTCCCAAGTGCTGGGATTAAAGGCGTGCGCCACCACCGCCCGGTGAGGCATTTTCTTAATTGAGGTCCCCTCCTCTCAGATGACTTGAACTTGTGTCAAGTTGACATAAAACTAGCCAGCAGAGGAAAGAATGCTGATAGTCTCACAAGTGCATGCCAGCTGTTACTTGGTTGAGCTTCCCTGAGTTACTGTGCCTGTCTGTTTCTGTCTCTGTCTCTATCTCTGTCTCTCCATGTGTATGTGTGTGTGTTGGATGCATATGAATGTACAGGTGCAAGTGCATTTTGTACAGGTGCAAGTGATATTTTGTATGGGTATGGGGATCCATACTCAAGTCTCCAGGCTTTCAGAGTAGAAATTCTTACCCACCAAGCCATCCTTCTAGCCTTTACTTGATTTTACTGAGCACTACTTTTTGTCATCTCTAAAGTCACATGAGTGATAGTAAGCACATTGTAGAGTTTGTAGAAAAGGTTCATAAAATAATGGACAAAAGGTGCCTGGTGTAGCACCTGATGACAGTAAGCAGTGAGCCAGAAGTTAGTCATTGTGAATATTCTCTGTGTGATAGAACTTGTTACCATCCACCCTGGAGCTCTGTGATAAAGCCAAATCCAATTGGCTCACTATAGCCCTTTGCCAGGAGTCCATATAGACCCTTGACTCTGAGTATCCACAGTGACAGAAACTCTGGTGGCCATGTCACTCAGAATACAAGACCCTCTTCTTTAGACCCAAGGATTGGAAACAGTTATTTTATTAACCCAGTATAGTGGGTTATGAGCTAAATATAATTTATACCTAATCATTTGTTCTCCAAGAGAACACAAACACTAGCTTGGTGAATCATACTTTGCAGATGAACTTACTGAGCAAGAGATACGAAAAGAGTGCAGAGCTGGGGAAGGCAGCTGCTCACTTGTCACAAGTACTGCTGCTTCACATGCAGGGTCTCACACCAATGGCTCTCACTCACTGCCAGTGTCTTCTTTATCCTATTTAATAGTCCCTATGGGGACCAGTGAAGTTACTTGATTCTTCCAACAGGTTCTGTCTTGTCCAGTTAGCAGCCTGGTGCTGCCTACATTATGAGCCTATCATGCTCTGGAAGTATTGGTTTTTATTTTTGTCCAGAACTAGACTCTTAACATCTTAGACCCTGGGGGCTGTGGCATCTCCACTCCACCACAATAATGTACAAGTAGACAGACAACTCATAAACAAGTGAGCATGCTTGTGTTCTTGTAATGCTAGTTTTATTAAAAGCAAGCTTGTGACTGGATTTGGCCCACGGGCATGGTTTGCCTACTCCCCCTCTGCTGCTGCTGGAAATGTGGTCCACACCAGCATCTGCAACAGCACCCATAATTCATAGAAAATTCAGCACTATGGACCCTGCCCCAAAGCCATCAAATTAGAATTTGGCCTCCAGCAAGACAACTGGAAGGTTGCTGTGCACATTGACCTTCATGACTCTGCTCTGTGTGTCTTCAACTTGCAGAATGCCTCTTACAATCCACATACTATACTAAGTATACAAGCAACAAGGCTACAACTGTCACCACAGAGCAAAGTGACCATTACTTTCCCATTTTGTACACAGGGATACAAAAACTATCTGTAAGAAAAAGTAAGATGGCAGACAGTGTTAAGGTTGAACCAGGAATCAAATCAGTAATATGGCTTGTGCAAGGGCCACATGGGGCATTTCAGAGGCACTGATGCCGGGGCTGAAGAACTATTGCTAACCTGATTGTAAATATAGATGTTTCAATGCTAACTAAATCATCACATAACTACAGAAACATACTTTTACTCTCATAGGTAACACTCAAAAAGGAATTCCCCTTTCCAGACTGAGCATTCTCTACACCACTGTTGGTTCAATTTTATCTGACATCAGAAACTCTTCAAGACCCATGTCATGACTAACGTGTTTTTTGTATTGGTTTCTAATAAATACTAAAAATAATTAAAAAAATTTGAAGTAACTTACAGACACATATGAAATAAAAGGCAAAATGAGGGAATGATGTAGGAAATTGAATTATGAATGTGGCCAGGGGTTATGATGCTGCAAAAGACATGCCACAAAGTCCTGGGCTTTCTCCATAGGATCTTATCTCTGTATTAATTTTTATTTATTTTGGAAAATTTGGTATATTTGTTATGTATTTTTGTCATATCTATCCAATATTATCTCCCTCCAAATACCCTTAGTACCTCCACCCCATCACCCATCCAATTTCATATTCCCATTTTTGTTGCTGTAGTAAATAACTCCCTAAATCCAATTAGTACTCACCAAATGTGAATGGGTTTAGGGGTCATCCACTGGGGCATGGATACTCTACCAGCAGCCATGTCCCCAAAAGAAAGTAACGCTCTCTCTCTCCAGTAGCAACTATCAACTGCCCATGCTCCCATGCCAGGTGTGAAGTATGAGGAGAGGTCCCTCCCCAGTTCTTTTGGAATTTTGACTGGCTGCTGCGAGTTGGTATGTGCCACAGCCACATCATGTCCAGCAGGCAGCATTTCACAGCTCTCTTCTTCATCTAACAGCTCTTCTATTTTTCTACCCACTCGTCAGGAATGTCCCATAGGCCTTGCATGGGAGAGGTTAATATAGATGATTCATCCACAAATGAGCACTCACAGTTACTCATACTTGACACTCTGTCCGATTATGAGTCTCCACATTAACCAATACCCGCTGTGAGAAGAAGATTCTCTGACATAAGTTGAGAGCAGCACAAACCTATGGGTATAAAGGTCGATATTTGTAGGTAGGAAGACTATTCAACATAACAAGAGTAGACTCCTCCCTAGGGCCTATGGTATTCCCAGCCATGAGCTTTGACCAGCTTTCCAGTATCTGGCATGAAAGCCCTCTTGTAGAACAGGCATCTGAACCAACAGAAAGTGGTTGGTTACCTCCGTAACCATCAATGCTCCTCTTGCACCAGTGGGCACATCTTGCCATTAAAGTAAGTATTATATCATATGGGGTTTAAGTTGGTTGAGGCCATTGGCATCTTTTCTCTCCCAGCAGCCTACATAGAACTTTCTGGTACTATGTAGTTAGCAGAGGCAGAGGCAGTTTTCTGTCAAGTCCAGGTTGATTTCTCTCTGTCCTGCATTCAGAATGAGTAGTGTCTCCAGCAATAGGACTTTATCATCTAATTGTGATGGGCAACCAAGAGCAATGGTAAAGGCCTGTATGCTTTTGGTGCCTCTGGGGTCTTCTTGACTAATAACTCATAGGGAAATATCTCATCTAGTTGCTTTTCTAAAACACCATGGCCCAAAGCAACTTGGAGCAGAAAGGATTTATTTCATCTTACAACTCCCAGGTCACACCACATCACTAAGTGAGGTGAGGCAAAAACTGAAGCAGAAGACATGGAGGAATGGTGTTCACTGGCTTGCTCCTATGGCGTGATCAGTCTGCTTTCTTACACAGCCCAGGACCACCTGCCCATGGATGGCACCACTCACAATGGGCTGCGCCTTCCAACATTAATCAAGAAAATTCCCTATAGACTTGCCTACAGGCAATATGATAGAGGGATTTTCTCAATTAAGGTTCCTCTTGCCAGATAATCATTTTCCAAAAAAACCCTGCCATGTCATATCCCACACCTGGCAGTGAGATTTTCCTTTGATAACTCATATCTTCCTGAGCATCATGGTTCACCCGTGCAAGGTACCTCTGTTCCAGCTCCCTTCTGTGTATATTATATTTTTAATTCTCTTATAAACCAAACCAGTGGGTTTCTGTAAGACTTCTTCATGCATCTTTAGTTTTAGTTAACCACCCCTTACCCCTTCTTTGCCTTACATTCCTACCTCCATTCCCACTTAAACTTTCATTTAAAAAGTACAGCCAGAGCTTGTTCTATGGTGCTAAGAGTCCAAACTTAGAAAATGCTTGTTTGTGGAGCCAGTGAGATGGTTCAGCACATACAGGCACCTATAATGCATACCTTGGCAAACTGAGTTCAAGCTCAAAATTAGCATAAATGTGGGAAAGAGAATGAATTCCACAAAGCTGTCCTCTGACCTCCACATACACCCATCCACACAGAATGCTCCCACCACAACAAAAATAACAACAATAATAAAACATTTGTTGGTGAAGCATAGCTTTAATTTCTACTTTTTCACAAGCATGAATAATAATATTCCTCATAGAAAGTGTAAGTATGAAATAAGACTTGAAGTACAGCTTAATAATGGAGCATGTGCTTAGTATGGGACTGTGAGCATACGTTCAAAATCCCCCAAAACAATAACGCCACTAAAATATGAAAATATTATATTATGCCACTCCAAACTGAATGGCCTTTTAAGCACTATAACATAATAATTTCTGTATAACATATAATCACACTATTTAATGTTTGCTGATTATTTATTTATTCATTTGAGTGTTTCTAAATGGTTTATCCTATTCAATCTTCACAACTCTAAATTCCTAAAATTTGCCGCAATTATTTTATGGTTCTGATTAATTTGAAACAATTGTGCATATTCATGAGGTACAATGTGACAAATGGGCATAGACTGTACCAATCAAATCAGGATGTAACATCCATCTCCCTGTTTCCTTGTGATTGAAGCCTTTGAGTTCTTCTCTCCTAGAGCTTCAAACATTTAGTCGGTTGTTGTGGGCTGTAATCACTCCATCGTGCTGTAGAATATTGAAGTATATTTGCTTTACTGATCTGTGCTTGGTTATCCAACTTCCATCTAGCATACTCCCTTCAACCTTTTCACCTTCTAATGTTGTGTGATATTTTGTTTGTGTTCCGATGAATAAAGTTTGCCTGGAGATCAGAGGGCAGAGCTAGCCACTAGTTAACCATAGAGGCCAGGCAGTGGTGGCTCATACCTTTAATCCCAGCACTTGGTAGGCTCATGACTTTCATTTTAGCATTTGGGAGACTCACACCTTTAATTCTAGCCCAATTAGGAGGTGGAGACATGATCTCGGCCCCCCTTTCAGCCTGAGGATCTGGAGAGGTAAGAAGTCACTAGTGGCTGTTCCTTTGCTTCTCTGATCTTTCAGGTTATTGTCTCAGTATTTGACTCCTGGTTCTTATTGATTAGACTAATTAAGTTCATGCTCCACCCTCTAGTACTCATAGCCCCACTTAGATACAATAAAATAAATTTAAGTTAAGTAACCAGCCATCTGGTATACCAGTCAGCTATTATTGAGTACAAAATCACCTTGAAACATAATTGTTTAAAATTTTGTTCCAAATTCTTTTGGTCAACAGTTCAGGCTGGGCTCAACTGGGTTGGTTCATCTATGCTCCATGTGGTTTTGCATCTGAGAAGACTGGGGCCCCTCTTCCCATGGTGTCTCTACTTGAAGGAAGTCAGTTCTTCACTTGGTGAGATGACGCAGTAGCTTCCAGTGAGCAGCATGAAAGACAATCATTAATGAATAGGTGCCTGTCAAGCCTCCCAATGGTCCACTTGGGTCTCAAATCTGAAATCAAGATGTCAAGACCTCAACAAGAGTATGTGTCTAAGAGGCAAGGTTCCTTGAAAGTTACTGAATTGAACTCTTCTACTTAGAATGCAAATTCATGTTCTAAGTTGAAAGAATTCTGACTTTAACATTCATGATTGTGACCACCACATAGTATTTGCCACTTCGCGCGCACACACACACACCCATTTTCTATTTACATTGTGGTTTTAGCAACTGCCTTCTGAAACAGCACAGGCATTCTGAATCACATGTCTAGACAATTCCTTTACCACAGAAAATCCCAGGAACTGTATGGTAGACTTAAGAAAGCACGAATTAATGGCAGGAGATTCCTTTTCACTTCTTAACATGAGAAAGATTAAACTTTACATAAACTTCTCTAGGGACAGAGCTAATACTGAAGGTGGCATTAACGCATGAAAACACAGCAGCATTGCCTCACTCTGTGTAACATTGTACTGTCAACACACAACCCTCCAGTGAGTGAGACTCTTGTGCACGCTGGGCTCTCCCTCCAGCATCTGAAAGTTAGGCAGGCTTTCTTAGCACCGTACAAAAGAATGTTTTAAGGTAATTCCATTGGTGCAAAATATGTGTCAGAGCTGAGTCACTAGAGACAAGAAAATTAAGATTATGGAGCACAGAGAGGTGTTACTGATATAGAAAGGATAGAAATGGCCCTGATCATCATATAAAGGGAAACGGCAATCGGCAGGGTTTAAAGTCCCCTGCTTTTAATGTCTGGCACTTGTCTCTTTTCAGGGTACACAGTGCTTTTACACTGGAACCCCATGATGGGCTGTGGTGGTTTGAAAGAAAATAGCCCCCAAAGAGAATGACACTAATAGGAGGTATGCCGTTGTTGGAGTAGGTGTAGCCTTGTTGGAGGAAGTGTGCTACTGTGGAGGCAGGCATTGAGGTCGCATATATGCTCTAGCCACGCCCAGTGTCTTAGGCCACTTCTTGTTGCCTGCCTATCAAGGTGTGGGACTCTTAGGTCCAGGACCATGTCTGCCTCCACATCACCATGTCACACCATGATGATAATGGACTGAACCTCTGAACTGTAAGCTACCCCAATTAAATGTTTTCCTTTATAAGAGTGGCTGTGGTCACAGCATCTCTTCACAGCAATAGAAACCCTAACTAACAGGACGGGGACATCATCTCAGTCAGAAGAAAGTTGTGTGCTGCCCTCAGACCTGCAAGATCTTGTTGGCTGACCCCTAGGACACCAGAGACGTTGGAGAAAGTCTAGGACTAGGATTTTAACAGGAATGTGAAACAGATGTTGTGATGAGAGTGGCATTGAGAAAGATCGCTCAGGTAACAGAGGGTGCTAAGTACCAGTTGGCTGTATGAAGACAGTGCTGAAAATGCAGGTCTGAGCCACAGAGGAGGGCTCTGGAGTTGGAAAATCTGGACATGCATTCTCTGTGCTACCATCTGTGTTGGTTTGGGTCTTTTTTTTCTTCTACAAGTAATGGCTAGGTAATAAAATCGTGGGAGCTGGGGTAAAATAAGGAAGATAGGCCTGCTTTTTCCTTTGTAATATCTGTATTAATAAATAATACAATCCTTTGTGTCACCAGATGATTGAGAAATGCCCGTCATATCTGAGATTATATTTTCTTCTGCCTTTTAAAAAATATCCCACAATTTACCAAAAAGAAAAGAAAAAAGAAGATGAAGAAAGGAAAGAGGAAAGAAAGAAAGGAAGCAGAAAGTCAGAGGGAGGGAGGCAGGGAGGGAGGGGAAGAGAGATGGAGAAAGAAGGAGGGAGAATGAGAGGGAAGGAGGTCATCACTGTATAAACGATAAGGGCATGCTTAGAGAAAATAGTGGAAAAATTAACTTAATGTAGAACTCAGTGATGCACTGTTAGCATCATTATACAACGGATGTCCTGAAGAGACATACTGCCATAGCCTATTGTCACAAAAACTCATCTACAGGAAAGAACAAAAGAAAGAATTTTAATAAAACATTTTGCCCTGAGCAAATGTGCTTCTTGTACCATCCACGAGAAAGGACAGCTGTTTGATAGAACCTGAGCCCTGACCTTGCTTTGGGACTCTTCCTGACTTAATGCCATTGAAAGTAAATTCATGAGCTCCCAAAGGTGCAGAATCCATCCCGCCTCAGAGGTGCCCAAGGAGTGGTCGTGCCCCGTGATTGTTTACACTGCAGCCTTCAAGAAATCCCCAGTGACCTTGAAGGTTTTGCCAAAGTCATTTCTCACAGAAAGCACTTCCCTGAGGGCAACTTTGAAGAATTTACTAACAAAGGAAGAGGGGTTTATGTATATCTATAATTCAACAGCTTGTGCCCTCAGATATAGGTGATTTATTTAAAATTACTCTAAAAACAAAGGCAACATCTGCTCAAAGACAATTGAAACTTTTTACAATGTTAAAATGACAAGCCAGCAAATGCAAACTGGCTCCTTCTTTAGAAGTCTTTTTGATGTCCAGGCCGAGGTCCTTAGGTTCAGGAGGGCTTTCGGGCATATTCTGTCTCCATATAGTATTTCCTGTGATTCCAAACCACGCACATTCATCACTGATGAGCACATCTTTACAGGCAACGCTGTGGTTAACAAATTGCCTTTCTGTCTGAAAGGACCAACCAACCAGTGTCTGCATACGACACCCCAAGACCAAGTTCTCAGCACAAAGGAGATTGACTAGCTCCAGAGGGACAGAGGGCAGAGAATAAGAGACAAAGACGAAGCTAGGGGATGAGGAAGAAGGGGAAGGAAGCAAGGGAGAGGGGGCAGGGATATTTCCCAGGGACAAAGGACTGCCTCTGGATAGAGAGGAGACAAACATGACCCATAGGCAAATGGCAGTTTATAAAGGAAAGAGGGAAATCCCCGTGTTAGGATGAGTTCGTCTGTTTTGATTGGGCATGTTAACTACGTGAGCCAAAAGGGGGCTTTTGATTACTGGACTTCAGTACTTTGATAGCTGGACCTTGGCAATCAGTCTCGGGAGAGGAAGCGGCCAAATGAGGGACTAGACCCTGGTGGATAGCTTTAGGAGTGCAATCTGTGGTTGAGCGAGGCAGAGGGAATGCAGGAGGTCATGTAGGAGGTCAAGGCCTACCAGAGCCATGTTCACAGTGCTGGGGCTGCCAGAGCCCTTCACTGTCTCTACTGATATCTCAATTCCTGGAGGTAAGACAGAACATGGATGGGGATTACCATTTGGCACAGGAGCATTTTAGCCTCAGACAATCTTGTCACCAGTGATACGGACAGATGCAGAAGCTTGAGAAGTCTCCTTTTTTTTCCTTGGAGACTTCTGTTCAGGCAAAACTGGGATTTGCAGCTTCACCACAGAAAAGAATTGCAGGATGAAGCAGAGTTGAAGATTTTATTAGAGGACATTATTACATAGAACAAAAATATTGGAGTTAATAGAAAGAGGCACTCAGGGAAAGGATGACACATAACCCAAATGTGGTTGTGGGTTTCTCCAGAAAAAGCCACAGCTGGATTTCTTTACAGTGGGCATATACAGGAGATTGGTGGCTCTCAAGCTACAGTACAAAAGGTTGCTAAGTGCCCCTCCCCCTTCTAACATTGCCAGAAACTGTAGCTCCCAGCAATGCTAAAAGCTGAAGGATTTTCTTCTGTAAACAAAGTTAAGAAGTAGAATTAAGGAAGGGGCTTAGATTAGGACTGAAAATGGAGTGCTAGGAACCCAAGGTCATACATCATCTTGGCCCTAAGGAAGCATGGCCCATTCACTGTCCTTGACAAGATGATGTTTGGAAAATATATATTGTCTCTGTAGCCAATTTGGGCTTCATCAGTGGTGTTTGAAGTCTTTTGACTGCCCGCAGGACAGGCAAGCCAGACCTTTCTTCCTCATGCTCTGTGTCCCATGTCCCCATAATCTGTCTTGCCTCACTGTGATTTGCTTAGCATCAGGCATTGCTCTGAGTATTGGTTATTGGGTTTTAAATAAGCAGGCCATTGTCCTTACCTCATAGTGCTTACCTTTTATAATCAATATTCGCAAATACGTGAAGACATAACTGTAGTATAGCATCAAGGGACAGCAGATGGTGAGGCTGAGACCACAGCCATCTGCCAAGGGTTTTTCCTTGCATCTTCCATCACTGAAAATCCTAGAATGGTCCTAGAATAACAGTCCACATTATGTCCTGTTATGACTCCCACCCATGCAGATAGACGCATACAACACAGCTTTCCCTCCCTCCACACATGAACACCGCTTGTCTAGTGCAAAGCAGTGATCCTGTGCCCGTGGATTGCTGCTGGCCATCAGCAAGGGTAATGTCAATGTTCTAGAAAGGTTCTTTTCAAACCTGCTTTGGAGATATTGTAGATAATGGCAGCTCTAGGCACCAGCATGGTGTTTTTGAGAACAAGTGAGACCAGCAGATCAGCTTCTCCTAAATATACAGGTCAGGGAAAGAGATGCTTGAGGACAGTGCAGCAGAAACAGTGGTTCTGTGTTGTGTCTGCCTATGTGTGTATGTGTGCAGATGTGTGTATGTGCGCATGTGAGTACATGTACATATATGTGCATGTAGAAGTTAGAAGACAAACTCATGTGCCATTTTTCCACCTTGTTTTTTGAGATAGCATTCCTCACTGACCTGGTAGTACCCAACTGATCTAAGCAACTGGCTGGCCAGTGAGTCCAGAGAGCTACCTGTCTCTGCCTCCCCAACTCAAGGTTCACCAGCGTAGACTACCACAGCTGTATATCTCCATGGCTTCTGGGGATGGAACTCAGGTCCTCAGGCTTGCATGACATGCACTTTACCAACTGAGCTACATCCTCAGCTGTTTCCTTATTTTAAGAGCCATCTGAAATCATCTTATGAATAATGTTAGTAATAACTGGACAATCAAACATGTCATGACTATGCTTGGTAACAAAGTGTCTGTAAGGAAGGTACCCTGAATGGTTAAGTGAATTTAAAGATATGGGTGTGTGTACATTTGTGGAGGTACCTTCAAATCAGAATATGGGTTCGGATTCCCTGGAGCTGGCAGGCAGTTTTAAGCTGGGGACCAAACTCAGGTCTTCTAGAAAAGCAGCAATCACTCTTAACCACTGGGCCGTCTCTCCTGCCCACAGTTAAGTGGATTTAAAATGATGCAAATACTCATATCCAAAAGCATTGCTCTTGTCAACTCACAGGAAAACTGCACAGTGGAAACCTCCAACTCCCATCCTCTGATCCATTTTCAGCGCTGATTTCGGCTCCCATGCAGAAGGACATGAGGAGATCTTTTATACTTCTGAGTCCATCCTCAGTTCAAAATACTCACTATGCTGCCCTCAGAGGAGATGTTAAAAAAAACAAAGCCAAGGCCTTGGGGAAACCTTGCCCTCTAGAAGTCCTGTGGCTAGCCACGGCTGTCTCAGTGACCATTCTATTACCAGGCAGTCTGTGACCCCTCAAAATTTCTTTGTTGATTTCCCAATCTCAGTACCTCAGAATGGGACTGACTTTAGAGACAGGTTCTTTAAGAGACAACTCAGTTGAAATGAGACTGTTGGGATGAACTGAAGTCCAGCATGAGTATACCGTAATGTTGTACTTATCCAGTGATGAGGACTCCGGCTTTGTACATGATAGGAGAGCATACTACCAGCTGAGCTACATCCCCGGCTGGTATCTCCTAAGAGATCAGGACACAGACACACACAAAGGAACACTAGGTGCTAGGGCCTTAATGTGTCCCCTTCAATAGCCAGATGTTGCCAGTGTGGCAGTGTTAAGAGACGGGGCTGTTCACAGCACCTTGGGCTGAGAGGGCTCCTTCCTCACAGACGGCACACGCATTGTGCAGGGTGGGGCTGTCTTGCCCTTCCTGCTTCCTTCCACTGAGTGTAGCCGCAGCAAGAAGACTCTCAACAGATGCTGGTGCTTTGGTTTAGTTTCTCAGCTTCCAGAGCCACAAGGAAATAAAACCCCAGTGTTAGGCTACCAGGTCTCAAGTATTTTACTGTAACAGTACAAAATGGGTCAACACAAAGACAGAGGTGGACATCCATCCACAACCACAGAGCGAGCCCTGGAAGAACCCATCCTGCTAATGCCTTGATCTTGATTTTCAACCTCCAGATCAGGAAGGAATCGGCTGCCAATGGGTAAGCCATCCAGTCTGTGGTACTTCTTTACCACAACTGTATTAAGGCAATGTCCACCCCAGTCAGGGCCTCTACCACCCTAGACTTTGGCCCCTAGAGCCACATAAGCTTCTTGCCCCAACTTCTACTTCTGCCCCTAACTCAGGGTTTTTGACAGAGCCTTGGGCAAAATAATGACTTAGGGGATACTTGCAACTGCGAGTGTGTGTGTGTGTGTGTGTGTGTGTGTGTGTGTGTGTGTGTTCATTTGTTAAATTGGCTTTTGTGAGTACAGGCCTGGTAAGCTTATGGAGGTCAGAGGAGAACCTTAGCTGTGAGTTCTCACCTTTTACCCTGTTTGAGATAGGGTCTCTTCTTGTTCACCACTCTGTCCTCCTCAAATCTGGTCCTCAAGCTCCTGGGGATCCTCCAGTCTGCTTGCCAGTCGCCATAGGAACACTGGAATTCCACGTGTGTGCCACCGGCACCCAGCTTTACACGGGATGGATGATTTGAACTCAGATCCTTGTGTTTGTTCAGGAAGTGCTTTACCCACTCACTAATCATCTCCCCAGCCCATGTCTTAGTTTTCAATACCGAGTGACTATGACATTAAAGTCTTTATATATTATCATCACTTTTTTAATGCTGAGGTTTTATAAAGCACACACTTCAATCTAAGTCACAGGGAAGGGTTCACTTTTCCTTCAACAATGAAGCTCTTCTGGCTAGTGGCGCTGTATTTATATATCTTAACAGAGTTTCCCCCTCACTCTTGTTTTTTATAAGTAACAGCGGGACCAGACTCAAATAAAAAGTGAAGCCTGGGCAAAAATGACGTGGAAATCCTCTCTGATTGGTAAAGTGGTGAGGGGATGTAGTACACCAGGGAAGATGTGAACCTCACAGGCTTTCAAACAGAAAGGAAGATGGATGAGCATGTGACCCACAGGGGAATTCACGACTCCGTCTTAGTTTATAAATAGTGGCTGTCACCTTTTATCACATTCTTAAAATAGCCCGGAACATTAACAGAAAAGAACAGACAACTGAAGTGTATCGTGACAGATTTTGTCAATGAAAATAATTAACCTTCAACACAAAAAGAGGAGAGATGAGGAGGATGGGAGTATGAGGGGCAGTGAGGACAACAGCCAAGCCGGAGCCCTGATGCTGGTCTCCCTGGGCAAGTGCAGGGATCGTGATGGGGGTTGGGAGTTAGTGATGGGGACAGCATTGTCATTCGACAGCTGTTGGTACAGCCTTCGCTGTAGGCAGCACGCTGAGCTGAATTCTGCACATGAGTTGAATGAAGACAAGTCCGTCCCTGCCGTTCTGGGGATTGCTGCCTAGGAGAGGTGATTACAGCCATCTTACAGGGCAGGGCGGGAGGTTTGTTGTGGGACATAAACCACTGGACTCAGAGTCAGAGGTCAGGAGGAGACATTCGAGTGATTTGGAAGAGCCGCAGAGAAGGATCCATATATGATGTGGGTCTTTCAAGAAGAGTGAGATTGTTCTTCATGACCAATGAAGGAAATGAGTCAGTAAATGACAATAAATGTAGATGCAGCTGATGTTTTTGTAGGTACACATGCTTTTATTGATTATTCTATGCTAGAAAAAAAGTTATAAAAATCATTTATCTGAGGAAGGGAAATGGAACCTAAACTATATAGTAGGTTAAATATACCAAATAAGAATTAATATCCTCCTCCAACTCCACTCACAAGCAAGCGGGCAAAGCCATCATTGCTGCAGGTGCAAACTAGTTTGCAAGGAAAGGAACATGCACAGCCAGGTACTCCAGGAACAGCTTTATTGTCCTCCATCGCCACCACAGCCGCCCCCAGCTTCCCATTACCATAATGAAACACCTGAGATAACACGCTTACAAAGGTCAGGTTGGGAGCTTTAACTCCATGGTATATTGTCCTCATTGCTTGAATCAGGGCAGCAGGTCTCAGCAGGTCTCAGCAGGTCTCAGCAGGTCTCAGCAGGTCTCAGCAGGTAGGACAGAACAAACAGTTCTCTTAGTAGCTAGGGTGAAGAATTTGGACAGGAATTTAGACACCAGAGACCCGCAGTCCCTTTCCAGGGAACACTTCTAGGGACTTGCCTCTCACTGGGGCCACTTCCTAACTCACCACCTCCAACAGCACCACCCTGGGGACCAAGCCTTGAGCACATGGTCCTTTGAGAATCCTTTTAATTTTTTATTTTATTTATTATTATTGTTGTTGTTTTTGAGACAGGGCTTCTCAGTGTAGTTCTGGCTGTCCTGAAACTCACTGTGTAGACCAGGCTGGCCTCAAACTTAGAGATCCACATGTCTCTGCCTCCCAAGTGCTAAGATTAAAGGCGTGCCCACTACGGCCCAACTTGAGCATCATTTTAAACTGCTACAGCCACTGTGTCCTCTGCAGGGAGTCTGGGACATCTCAGAAGGTGGGGGGCTACTTACTAGAACCGTTAACTTCTGGCTGTATGGACAGATCCTAAGGAAGGGCTGCCATATAAAACAGAGGAGGCAATTTTAAAGCTAGGTGGCACCTTAGTGATCTTAGCAACACCGCTAACGCCAGGGTCCCAAGGTCTTTGTCATGGTGGTGCTGGGTGATTTTTAATTGCATACCTAAGACCACATCCTGGGAGGTAGCTTAGCTGGTAGAGTACTACCTAACCTACACAAAGCCCTGAGTTTGGTCTCCAGGAGCACATAAACTGAGCATGGTGGTCCACACCTGTAATCCAGGCACTCGGGAGACAGAAACAGGAGGATCAGAAGTTCAAGACTACATGAGACCTGGTCTCAAAAAAAACAAAAACAAAAACAAAAACAGGGGCTGAAGACAAGAACTGGAGAGATGGCTCGGTGGTCTGCACTGGCTGCTCTTTCAGAGAACTCGGGCTCAATTCACAGAACCTACATGGCTGCTCACAACCATCTATATATAACTCGAGTTCCAGGGGCTCCAATGTTCTCTTCGGTTTCATGGGCAGTGGATGCACATGGCACAGACACACACGCAGAGACCACCGCTCACTGTCCAAGTTGAAGCAGGACTGTGCCTTAGAACACCTCAACGTTGAAAAGCTGAAACAATTGTCACCCCATTCTACAGGTGACGAAACTGAGGTCCAAATTCATTTAACTCTTAAGTTTTAAATCAGGACTTGACTAAGTAGCAAGCACTGCCCTGCCGATGGGGTTGTAAAGTTCCTCAATCAAAAGTGTGTTTCTTCCTCTGAGGCGAAAGTTGAGGCAGGGAGGTACTGTGATGGGTCATCCATTTGTGGGTACCTGCCCTGATGCTCAAATCTATGGCCAGTAACTAGGATGGAGCTCAGTCAGCTCAGGAGGCACAAAACCCTGGCTTCCATTCCCTGCACCAAATGAGCAAGGTGTGGTCAGAGGCAGAAGTATCCTGTCTCAAAAACAAAAAACACAAAAATGCAAAACAATCTCCAGGTCTTAGGGCTCCCACTGCAGATGTTTCCCCAGTCTTGAGAGTTCTTTGGGGCCATGCAAGGGAGGCTGACGGCTACTTAGTGGTGTACTGATACATGCTCGGCTGCAGGAGAGGTTGGAGGGAGCAACAGGTGACAACATACAGGCTTTCAGAACAATCTGAAAGCTGATTCCTGAGTTCAAACAATTAGCATGCCCACACACACACAAACACACACACACACACACACACACACACAGAGTGGGGGTAGGGAAGGCACACACATACATAGGCACACACACGGAGAGACATACAGATACATAGGTTCACATGGGCACTCACATGCATACACACACACACAGGCACACACATGGCATACACACACACAGGCACTCACATACACACACACAGGCACACAGGCACACACATACACACACACACACAGGCACTCACATGGCATACACACACTCACACACACACATGGCATACACTCACACACACAGGCACACACATACACACATACACACAAGCAAACACACAAGCACATACACACAGAAGCAGATCACTTGGTTACTGCTGGTTGAGTCAGAAATGCTCTAAAGAGGCCCCAAAAAAGAATCAAAATACCTGTGTGTATTACTTTCAGAAACTTCTAGGAGCATTGTAAGAAACCTTTATAATTCAAGTTCCCCATTCAGTGTAATTCCACTAAACTCTCAACCTGAAGTACAGGAAGATGGACTTCTTGGTTGCTTGAGGGTTGAAATAAGATGTTTCCATTCCATCCCTCCCTTAATTGTATAACCTTGTGACACTTACAGGAAGGATCTGACTCTCTGGCACTGTCCGAGCTCTAGCAAGCCAGCCTGCCCCATGTCGGGTGCTCCCATCTGCCAGGCACAGCAAATGAGCAGTCTAGACTCATTATCTCAGCCCCAGAGCCTCCGAGCGTGAGCTCCAAGTTCAGGGAGAAAACACAGAGGCAGAAGGCAGAATGAATGGTCCACACTATTTTCTGACCAGTCGAAGGGCTGGGGCACTTACAAAAAGCAGAGAACAACTACCTTGCATGTGACCACGTACATTTTAGCTCCATTCACCCTGCTGTTGGTCCCTGTTACCCCCAGCTTAATCACAGCAGCACAGTTTCACTCCTCGGTAAATATGCAGACCAAGATGCTACATTTCCAGGGTTACCTGGACCAAATGGTACGCACCTTTGTCTCAGAGAACTCAGGAAGTCTGCGCTAATGAAAACTGGAATCATTCCCTCATCAGTTCTTACTGGGGATCACCGGAAACCAGAGTTGGTTTCCTTCAGCCCCCACCCCTGCCCCGAGGATTGCTACACTGGCTTGCTGGTGTAGAAATACAGTCCAGGAAGAGCCCAAACAGGAAGTCTTATTTTCTTCATGCATGAGTGCTTAAAATTGACCAGGCATTTTCTGCATGTTAGAACTGTACTGAGTGAGCACTGCACATGTAAAGATTTATCTTCGTCGCTTGCCACACCTCATTTTTCATACGCAAGAATAGGCTCATGTGTCCTTTCCAGGAGTATATAGCTAATGTGAGGGAAGGAGGTAAGAGCCATAGGCTTTGAGATTTTAGAATAGGTGTTCTTGACCTCTGTGGACTCCAGTAGGGCATTGTGGCAGCCTTTGAAGTGTCTGTGACTAATTGCAGCACTCTTATTCTTAAAGAGCTGGTGGCTGAGTCAGGAGAGCAGATAATAAAGAGAAGTTGCTGCAGTGTGACACTGTCCTAGAGGGCTTCAGTTTGCCCAAGGAAGCTCAGGGGGACAGCACACAAGGGTAACTAAAGAAACAACTCTAGAAGAACTCCTTCAGCTCCTCTAGTCACATTTACCCACCGACCAGCATCTGTGCCCTGAGTTCCCCTCCACTCTAATGTACAGTCCTGCACCTGCACATTCCCACCCCTCTGAATGTGGGCCACATCTCAAGCTCATCCAAAGCACACACCTTCACTTCCTACGCTAGCACTGACTCCTTGATTTTTACAAAAGTGCAATCCATCGAGAGCAACATTTGATGTATACCTGCAGAGAAAACTGATAATGCACGCTAAACAGATGCCTTGCTATCTAAAGGAGAGGAACTCATTAAATCCTCAGTGTCCACAGTGGATGAAAGTGATAGCGCTGACTGTCAACTTGACAGACTCTGGAGTCCCTTAGAAGGCAAGCTTCCAGCACACCCAGGAGGGTTGTTGAAGGTAGCCTGTGGCATGTGTGTAAAGGACTGCCTTAATATATTAATGGAGTGGCAAGATCCGCCCTGAAGGAGGATGGCACCACCCCTGCACTTGGGTCCTGGAGCCCATAAAAAGGAGAACGGGAACGAGGAAGTACACTCACTGCTCTATGCTTCCTCACTATGGATGCAATGTGACCAGCTGCCCTGACTTCCCTGACACAACACACTGTACTCTCAAGCCACGAGCCTACAAGGACCCTCCCCTTCCTTCCTCAGGTTGCTTTTGTGTGGGTATTTCATCATAGCAACGGGAAAGGTGACTAAGACCAGGAGCCTTGCAGACCCTGTCTGTCAGCTCTGGAAGGCTGGTCCTCTGATACTTCCCATCCCTATCTCAGGGCTGTGGCCACATGCCAGCACTCCATTCCTTCAATATGTCCATAATCTAAGCTTGCAGGACTCCTCCCTACTGACTGCCACACACTAACCATTTCCTCTCAGTTCTGGGATACATTCTCTATCTTACCAAAAAGCTGTTGCTGGCACAGTTTAGGCCTGACTACCTTCCCAGCCTCTTCATCTCTCTATTACCTTTTTTCTAGTGCTTCAGCAACTCCATACCAGTCATGTCTCATCACTTCTTCACACACATCCTTCATTCCCTGGCCCCTCCCACACTCACTCAGTAAAATTGCAGTCCTGGTTGAATTTAACTCCACACCTACCCTTGTTCCCCTGTGGTTAATACAGCCAGAGAGAGGTGCACAGCGGAAAGTTGTCTCGCTTTTTATTCATAACCATAAACCTCAATGGTCCTAAGGGCAAGCACATTACATTCCCTAGGGTATTGCAAAATGCAATATTCCTTTACTCTCTATCTTATTGTTTCTCATATTCCTAGCCTCTACTCCTGCATCATCATCCTCGGCGGATGACCTTGATTCTGATTTCATTGAAGAGGGGTGGGGAGAGCAACTGTATAAAGAATTCCTTAAGGCTGCCACAGTCTCACTTCCCCACCTCCCAGCACCTGGGTCTGTAAGGTCTTCATGTTCTGAGTGACCGGAACCGTGGGAGGGCCACCCTCACACATCTACTCACAGCATCCCACAGGGCTCTTCCACGGCACTGTTGAACTTTCCTTATGACCTTCAGCAGAAACCCAAAGGCAGACCACAGTCTCTACTCTTTCAAGAACCTCCTCTTGGTTCCACTCCTCTGCCAGAACTGCCTCCTGTTTCTAATTTTCTTTACAGCAGTGTCTCCCTGCCCACCCCCTGGACTCTTCCCTCTCTGTGTCGGTCAGATCTCAGTGATGTAGTAAGTACCTGAGAGAGAGGATTTACAAGGAAAAAGGTTTCTGTTGTTTCATAACTTGAGAGGCGTCAGTTCTAGGTAGGCTGGATCTGTTGTTGCTTGAGGTGAGGCAGGAATTCATGTGGCAAGAATGCTGAGCGAAGGCTGTTCACCTCCAGGCAGCCAGGAAGCAGAGAGGAGACAGCAAGGGGCCAGGACAGGATGGAACCTAGAAAGGCACAGTGCTGTAAAAGGAGGAAGTTCTGCAGGGGCAGGCAATTTTATTGTTATTGATCTGCAGCACACATGTCTGGTCAATGTAGGTACTTGGTAAAAAAAAAATTGCTAAATATTGAATGAAGAATAATATAATTTTAAAATATTTTTGATTCATTTTATTCACTTATCCTCATGTCCTATGCAAAACTGTACAGCATTTTTAAGCCCAGGGAGCCTTTTAAAATCACGTTGAAAAGCCTGGTGTATTCAAATTGCTGAGTAGCAACATCAGCCAAGATGCCAGGTCCTGATGATGTTCAAAATGATGGAGTTTATCCCTCTGCATTGAATCAAGCCAGGTACCAGGTGTCGTGACTCAGGGCACTCCAAGGAGACCAGGGCGGAGTTCAGTACTGAAGGATGAGTTGCCAGATTTCCAACAGGGCTCGCTTTCTGTAGGTGTCAGGACTTCTGACACATCTGCTTGAGTGGGCTCAGGACAAAGCTGAGCAAGGACAGGCACGGGCAAGGAGAGGGGGCAAGTCATCTCTGGGCATATTTTCATTATTTAACATGCACCAGTTTGCTCTGACAGATGCAGGGAATCTCCGAGCAGTATTTCCACGTTTTTCTGGAAAGGCGTATCTAAGAGAGAAGCTCTGCTCTGGTCTGCTGATTATTTCTGAGGACAAGAGGGGAGGCTCTACTTTTGAAATAGCCATCAATAACCAAGGTCAGAGTAGAACTGAGAGGGTCCAGGGCATCACTGTGCCACAGCTTCAGGTACAGCTGTGGAGGAATCGCGGACACCTATCAGGCTGACAGGAACACCTATTTTTTGTGAAGTTTCTCCACATGCAGTAACCAGAGTGCATTGACTACCTAACTAGCCAAGGACTCTGTGGTGGGGCTGTCAGGTACTTGCAAGTGTCACAAGTACTTAAGACACACTATCACCACTAATGATGAGAACACTGAACCCCAGAAAGGGCAAGCAGCTTGTCTAGATTCGCTCAGAGAGACCACAGTGGGGTCAGGATTCAGAGTTGAGTCTCTTGACCCTGTGCTGACGAGCTTACATGAGGATGAAGCCGCTGTTGATGGCAAGCATCCAGCATGGAAAGGAGAATGGGTTGGGGTTGACAAATAAGCACCAGTTACGGGATCAGACAAGGGACTGAGACCACCCAAGGTACATGGCCAGCTCAAACCCCTGGACACACTCAGTGGTACCAGTCTCAAGATTTTGACTGGGGGACACAACCAGCAAAGACTGATTGATGCCAATTTTGATACTTTAGGCAGGTCCTGGCAGATAGAGAAGTGGACAGACACATGGATATTCAGTCACACAGACAGGGAAAAAACATACCCTGACACTGACAGCAGGGTCATCCATCCCTCTCTTTCCTACCTAAAATCCAAGACATCTTTCACATCCTGCCCGGCAATATGCCCAACCTGGAGTTTGTGTCTGGGTTGAGAGAACTGTACTTCATCCAAAGAGAAAAAGATGTCAAAGCTGGGGGAAGGTGTTGAAGGGAGCAGATCTGGAGATGCTGTCTTGAGCACACATAGAAACTGTGTTGACCTTCAGCTTTGCTGAAACGTTTGATCAAAGGGGATTTACCCTGGGGAGCATTTTGTATATTCTAGTCCCTTCCTTTCTAATGTAGTCCAGAACCAGCACCCCTGCCTGAGGGTCACCAGTTCCTGGAGAATTAGTCCCCATCCCTTCAGGAAGCATCTGAGCAACCATATCAGAAAGAGACAGGGAAGATGTGTTCACATCTTTTGTATCCTGGTGTGCTGGGTACTGAGTTCCTTTGAGAAAAGAGATGTCCTGGCTTAGCATGAGGACCCACAGCAGGCTGGTCTCCCTCAGTCACTGACATGGTTGAAACTTTCTCCTCACCTTCCGGGATTGATTTAAGAGCCCAATCTGCTTTTCCGGGTTCTCTTTCTAAAATAAGTTCTCCATTGATTCTCTCTCAGAGCTCCCACAATCCCTGCAGCTATTTTTTCATTTATGAACTGGCCCCAGATGATCATCAGCTATATTAGCATTTATTACTAGTGTAATATAGTATTATTAAGTAAAGGCTCAAGTCATACCAGAAAAATGAATGACTGAGAATTAAAATGTCTAGAGACTGCATACATATTTCAAGGACTTCGGGATGCAGAGAGAAGTTATGCTCTTCTCTTATCTCTCTCTGGTCCACCCTGCTTGACCTAGCAGGTACCAGTTAAACAGAGGTGAGCAAATGTCAGGACAAGAAGCCCGACAAGCACATGGAGTGGCCTGAGATATGAATGCTCCGAAGGACAGTTGGCAAGAAGCTGGCCTCTCCCGAGCTTCTAACATTTAAGTTCATTGCCTACACTTCTTTCTGATGAGGACTTAAGTAACATGGAGAGGGCGTGGGGGGTTCAAATGCCCCTGTTCTCAAGATGCCCTGTCCTTGAAGTGCCTTCCAGTGATGTCCCAAAGCTCTTTGCCACACAGTTGGATGAACAAATGCACAGTGGACTGAGCTTGGCAAGTGAAGGAGGGAGGTAGGACCTGCCCAGACGACAGGGCTCTTATCAGGCAGAACCCGAGACCTTGAGGAGCCCTAGAGCATCCCCCCTGCACACAAATTAGCAGCCAATTGTTTCCACTTCTACCTTCAGTGGGAATAAGCCTGCACACGGCGTTCCCAATCCCAATAATGCTACAGCAAAGCCTGTGGGGGAGAGATAAGGTTAGGAAGCTGACAGGGTGGGGGGGCTGGGCCTCTTCCTTTAATCCGACTCCACCTGTGCCTGCCTAGTGAGAGCCAAGGTCTCTTCATGGCCCATCAGGCTAATGGCACACATTTGATTTCATACACCCTCCTGCTGTGGTGTGTGTGTGTGTGTGTGTGTGTGTGTGTGTGTGTGTGTGTGAGAGAGAGAGAGAGAGAGAGAGAGAGAGAGAGAAGTGCCTGTGTCCGTGTGTCTGCACATGTGGAGGCCAGAGGTAAACCTCATTTTCTTCAGTCACTTTCCATGCTTTTGCCATTGTGTTGTTTGGTTTTGAGACAGGAACTCTGACTGAACCTGAACTTGCCATTTCAGATCAGCTGGCTGTCCAGCAAGCCCCAGGGATCCACC
>CABHPQ010165957.1:18527-30189 GCA_902168405.1 Peromyscus aztecus
TGTGTGTGTGTGTGTGTGTGTGTGTATGTGTGTGTACGTAAGTGAGGAATACTAAGGCTCTAGCATCATCTGCCCACCTCCCATCAGATTCGGCCTGAGCCTCCTGAAAGGCCAGCTGTGCAGGACCATTCATCCCTATGAGCAACCCTCCCAGACTGCAAGCCGGACAGGAACGCTCAGCTGACTCCAGAGGGCAAACCTCTCCACCCCCACCTCTCCCCGAGAACTAGCCAGCTCCTGTGCTAGGGCTTAGCTTAGGGTTCAGGGGTCAAGCTTCAGAAGTCCCCTCCAGGTCTTACTAAGGCTAGATTGGCCTATCCAGACTCCAGCCTATATAACTGAGTTCTGGAATAATCTATTACAGCACCCAGGAAGATTTCAAAACTCTGTGAGTCACTCGGCCATTGGGCTGGTATTTCTCACCTCATGTGGAGCAAAGTTTATCTGTCTGTCGTCTGTCTGTCTGCCTGCCTATCTGTCTGTCTGTCTATTTATCTATCATTTATTATAACCCATCCTCTGGGCATGTCCCAGTCCCCTTCTTTGGCTATAAAGGCAACACCCCTTCTCTGGGGTGTCCTGACCCCCTTCTCTCCCTGCCCATCACAAAGCTCTGTGGCCAGGCCTGGCTATGCTCAGTGTAGGCCAGGCAGAGACACAGCCTAGATTCTCATCCTTATTCTAAGCCACTAACTGGTTGTGATTTTGGCTTTGCAAGTCTCTGCCTCAGCTTGCTCATCCGTAAAGACCATCACGGTCTTTAGCTCCCTGGACAGTGTCCACCATAGACTGACAGGTGTGACTCTGAGGCCTGGAAGGGCCTGGAGGGAGACTTGTATAAGTTCTGTAATGGTGCGTGAAGCTGGCAGAATTGAGACCCCTCAGTTAGTTCCACTAAATCCATTCACTATGCAGCTGGAGAAACTGAGGAAGTATGGGAGCCTGAGGAACAAGGACACTACACATTGTCACCATACCTAGTTACCAGGCTGGCTTCTGGGTACTCTGTGGCCCGTAGGTTTCTTTCTTGACTCTATTGCTTATTTATTTTTTGTAATTTATTTATTTATGTATTTTTAAAATGTATGCAAGCTCATCTACCTGTACGTCTGCACACCAGAAGAGGGCATCAAATCCCATTGCAGATGGTTGTGAGCCGCCATGCACAATGTGGTTGTTGGGAATTGACTCAGGACCCTTGAAAGAGCAGTCAATGTTTTTAACTGCTGAGCCAACTCTCCATCCCTGTATTGCTATATTTAAGACAGGCACTGGCTCAGCCAGGCGGCATAGGCCTACAGCCAGCGCCGAGAATGTTGTCCAAGCTTTCTCTGGCCCTCCGACCTTTCTGCTTAGGCTGGCTGCCTTCATGTTCCAGGACAGGCTTGCAGTCAGCGTTCCATCAGTAGGCAGCACCTCCTGGGAGCTTATTTGAGACCTGGATTCTGGGGCTGGGGAGATAGCCCAGTGAATAAAACACTGGCCTCACAAGCATGAGGACCTGAGTTTGATTTCTAGACCTCATATAAGAAGCAGGGCATCATGGGGAACACTTGCAGTCCCAGCACTGGACAGGTAGAAGTTGGACAGCCAGTTTAGCTGAACTGGCAAGTTCCAGGTACAGCGAGAGACCCTGTTTTAAAAACAAGGTGGCTGGCACCTAAGGAATGACACCTGAGGTTGTCTCTGACCCCCCCACACCTTCATGACATGTACACACCCCCACATCCCACCCACATCCATATTTACATGCAAGAAGTGCAGAGTCTCAGGGTCACTGGCACTTAGATTCAGAACATCTGGGCGGCGGGAGGAGTCTGAGACTGTGTAGGTTCCAAGCTTGCCCTCCATTCTCATGCCCACTCAAGTCCAAGGAAAGCCATCAGCCACGAGTGACCCCTCATTCCACATGTGTAAGACACCAGCGAAGGTTTGATCTCAGCATCACAGCAGAATGTGGTCTGCCGTGATTAATCTTGATTGTCAACTTTAGGGGATCAACCAAGAGACTCGCCTCTGGGTGGGTCTGTGAGGGCATTATCATGAAGGGTTAACAGGTAGGAGGAGCCCTTCCCCACCTTCTGGTGGTCCAAGGGAAAAGTGGTGCTTTGCCTGTTTGCCTTCCCGCCTTGCTTGTGAGTACATCTACTCTGTTGGCGACACTACTGCTGCAGCCGTCTTTTACTAACACCAGAATCCAGCTTCTTCAGCTGTAAGACAGGCAGCTCCACCAGGAATCCAGTGAGTTGGTCTTCAACACCATGCTGAGAATGCTCAGGCACCCAGCCTCACAGACTGAGGAGCTGCCAGCGTCTCCACCTCCTCAGCATGCAGACAACCACTGTTGGACTACCCAGCCCCTATCTTGGAAGCCAATGTAATAAATCCCCTCTGTAACGTACATTCAGTCTTTTAGTTCTGTTCCTCTAGAGAATCCTGAGTAGTGGCTGGAGAGATGGCCCAGCAGTTAAGAGGATTTACTGCTCTCTAGAGGACCCAAGTTCAGTATCCAGCACCCACTTTGGGTGGCTCATTACTGTCTGTAACCCCAGCTTTGGGGGAACCTATACCCTCTTCTAGTCTTCTAAGGTACCTGCACCCATGTGGCATATACTCACGCAAACACAGACACATACATATAAATAAAATAATTATATTAGTAAAGAATCCTGCATAATGCAGATATATAGCTCACTACGCCTTTAGGCTGTGAAGCATGTGGCCAAAGCCTCGGTGCACAATGAATCTGAGGGCTTAATTTAGGGTGTGTCAAAACTACCCAGGCAAACATCATCATAAATTAGGGATCATTCTTCTGGAAAAGAAATATAGCCACCTGTTGTGGCCAGAAGAGGCTGTTCCAACCGCTGAGAGGCAGTGCTGGGTACCATGGTAACAATGTATATAATTAACATGATCCTATCTGAAAGCATTTTCTATTTGCATTTTATTTGCATCAGTGTTTTACCTGCATGTATATCTTGTGTGAGGGTATCAGACCCTGGAGTTACAGACAGTTGTGAGCTGCCATTATGGTGCCGGGAATTGAACCTGGGTCCTCTGGAAGAGCAATCAGTGCTCTTAACCACTGAGCCATCTCTCCAGCCCCGTGAATGCATTTTCTAAATCTTACCTGGTAGTTACTTTTCTTACTGCTGTGTCAAATAGCCAACAGAAGCAGCTTAGGGTAAGTTTGGCTAATGGTTTGAGTGGGTTTAGTCCATTATGGTGGGGGAGGTGTGGTGGAGTTGATGGTAGTGGGAATGTTGGCTGGAGTTCCTCACATTTTGGTAGACCAGGGACCTGGGAACCTGGAGCTAGAAGTGGGACCAGGGCATAACCCTCAAGGCTTTCCCACATGAGATATACTTCCTCTGGCTGAGCTCTACTTCCTAAAGGTACCATAACATCCCTAGTCAGTGCTACCAAGTGTTCAAACACATGAGTCTGAGGAGGAAGGATATGCCACATCCAAACCAAACAACTAAAATTGTTCTCTAAATTATCCATGTTCAGGTCTTGTTCCAGTTCTCCTTGGATGTGCCCTTCTATTCTTTTCCTCTTCTGCCTATCAAGCTCCTGCTTACCCTTTGATACCCAGCCCAAGTGGCTCCTGCTTACCCTTTGATACCCAGCCCAAGTGGCTCCTGCTTACCCTTTGATACCCAGCCCAGGTGGCTCCTGTTTACCCTTCGATACCCAGCCCAAGTGGCTCCTGTTCACACTTTGATACTCAGCCCAAGTGGCTCCTGTTTACCCTTTGATATTTAGCCCAAATGTCCCCTTCTTCCCATTTATACTCAACAACTTCCTCACACCATCTTCAAGTGTCTGGTACAAACACAAATGAGCTTCATTTTAGAGCTGGTTTTGTTCTTGCAAGGTAATGCAGGCTCACTTGTCCTTCTACCCATGATGAGCTGTGACTGTTATGATCATAGGTACCAGTGAGTAAGACTCAAATATCTCTCTTTGAAAGACAGTGTAAGACAATGCAAAGGAGCCAGGCAGTGGTAGCGCACGCCTTTAATCCCAGCACTCAGGAGGCAGAGCCAGGCAGATCTCTGTGAGTTCAAAGCCAGCCTGGGCTACAGAGTGAGTTCCAGGACAGGCTCCAAAGCTACACAGAGAAACCCTGTCTCGAAAAACAAACAAATATAAAAAAAAAAGACAATGCAAGGGATTATAGCTATTGGCAGTTGAAGACTTGACTTGTTAGTAATTGTCTCAGGAGGGGCTTTGAACCCTCCCACTGTGGTGTGGTGATGTACTGGAACCAGCTCAGAATATCCAGCAAGAGCTCTGTAAAGGTGTTTCTTCCCAGCTTTGAATTCAATGGGATCATGTTGCCTGTCAAAAATTTGCCCTGGTGGGACTATTTATATCAGAGAAACTGGTGAATGTTATCAATGAGGCTTTTTGATCCCCTTGCCTTGGTACGTGTGAGTTTTCTACACTGTCAAAAAATACCCGAGCTAATCAACCTAAACAGAAGAAAAAGTTTGGATCGTGGTCTTGTACGCTTTGGTTTATGGTCACTAGGGTCCTGTTATGATGAGTCTACAGTAGTATAGCACATTGTGGTGGGAATTCATGGTAGAACAAGTTGTTTACCTCATAGTGGCCAGCAAGTAGAGAGAGGAGAGGAACATCCAGGCTTAGGATCTCTTTAAGCGCATTCTCTCAATGATTCAACATCCTTCTATTAGGCCTCACCTTGGAAAAGTTCCACCATTTTCTGGTAGTGATGTGGACTGGGGTTCCTTTTCCAAACCTTAGTGTCTTCCCCCCTCATTTATCACCTCCAAAGGCACCTGCTTTCCTTGGTACTCATGCTGCCTGGTGGATGAGCAAGTGTGCTCCCTGCCAGAGGATGCTCCCCAGAAACGTGCGAGGATTTCCTGCATGTGAGTTGAGGGGCACAGGTAGAGCGTCCACTACATGGGGCCAGCAGGGGGACAGTTTCAAATTCCAGTTTCCCTGTGGACTAAATGGCCAGGACCCATCTGAGGCTGGGTTTGCCTGCATGAGTGAGCCACTGATGTTGGCTCAGCAAATACGGTCCCAAGCCCGCTGACGGGCGTGGCCAAAGGTGGAAGGGTACGGTGATAAAGGAGAGCCTGCATGATTTACAGTCACAGCCTAGACAGCAGAGCTGTGGATAGCACGAAGATGGAGGAGCGCTGGCAAGACCCTCATGGGTGAGGGATCTGCGTTTCATTGAGACGATGTGTTGGAGTCCACACAGCGGAGATTAAATAGCCCGTTGCCTGAATGCAAAAAGGTGGAAATAAATCAGCCTTTACTGCAAGCAGGGTGGCAGGGAGTTAATTAGGAAAAGGAAAAAAAAATACATTTTGACTTACAAAGAGACTGGGTGAGCATGCAGAGGAGGAAGGGGGTCCCTTTTGTTTCCCATCAGAAGCCATGCATGTCTGGGAAGGATGACCCTCCTCGGGAGGATGACCCTCCTCGGGTGTGTCCTGGCTGGAGAGGCAGAGGCTGCCTGCTTGCCGCCCATGGAGCTGAGTCAGGTCTTGCCTGTGCCCTGCCAGTGTGAACTTGAAGGCTGGGGAACCGGTGTCTGGGATTATCGTGGTGCAGGGGAGGTTATGCAGAGTTATGACTCTGTAATGCACAGATGAGGAGATTGCCTTGAATCTCCCAGGCTTATCTCTTTCAGCTTCCCAACCAGGCAGAGCTTTCTTCCGGCTCCTTGTCCCTCCCCCTCAGGCTATGTTCTAAGCCAGTCAGTATTGTTTGCATGAGGCTCCACCCCGGGAACGCCTCTTCAATTTCTCCTCTTAGCCGACCACCATTCTTACAAACCCAGCTTGATTTCCAACATTCAATCAATAATGTTAATTGGGCATGGTGGCACAGATCTGTCATCTCAGTTACTTGGGAGGCTGAGGCAGGAGGATAGACGTTCAGGGACAGCGCAGGCAACGTAGAGAGAACCCGTTTCAAAATAGAAGTTAAAAAGACAGCTGGGGGCTGACAAGATGGCTCAGTGAGTGGACAAAGACACTTGCTGTCAAGCCTGATGATCTGAGTTCGATTCCCAGAACCCACATGGTGGTGACCTCCACCTATGTCACACACGTGTGTGCACGTACACACACATGCACGCGTACACACACACACACACACACACACGCTCACACACTGACCCTCTTGTTATAGGAAAGGACTGCAGGGAGCCCTCATGGAAAGGAGGAGACCTTTGCTGTGGCCCACGGGAGGTGACAGTGGCCTGCACTGGAGAATGACAGCTATGATAAAGAGGTGACAGACTCAGTTGGACGGCTGCCCAGGCTGGCACGTCTCGCTTTGCTATGTTTGCGTCGCGGCTGCTAACGCTCCTTTCCCGGGTGAGACACAGACATCTCTTACTCCTAAGGTCCCAGTGACAAACCAAGGTACAATGTCACCAAAGTTCATCCAGGAATCAGTTTATTAGACTTACTTACAGAGCAGTAAGTGAGGAATTACAGGCAAGAGCAAGGGTGACCTCAAAGCAGCCACACTGGGAGGCCTTTACCCAGCATGGAAGATGACTGTCCATGCCTGTGTAGACCAAGTCCCCTCCCCTCATCCTACCCCACCTGTATCTTCTAGCGCTCCCCAGAGACCCTAAGGCCGAGTGCAATTAGGGCAGAATTGCACACAACTGGTTGGGAGAGATGGCTGGATACCAAGGTGAGGGTCCTATGACCTCCTTCCCCTCTCCTGCAAGGGAATATCAGCAGTCACAAGCCCAGTCACAATGATCCTCTGCAAGCATGCTCAGCCGAACTCCTAAAGATGGCGGTGGTGTGGTGATGAGGAGAGTCCTGTACCACAGTCTTCCCTGGGCATTGCTTCTCCGTGGAGCCCTAAGATTCCCCGGGAGGCTTTACTAAGCACTGTTTCTCCAAGGAGAACCCTGCAAAGCGGGGAGAAAGCCACCTTTGCTGGGTCCCTACAGGGATGGGGGTGGGGCAGATCCTTTGCTGGGATCCTAGGAACTCCTTCATGGTGGCACACATGATCACCTTCGTTTCATGGAGGCTGCGGGCTGATCTGGAAGTCCATGTCAGGCAGCCAGATCTGAAACTGACTCAGGTTGCTCCTTCTGCTCCCCAACAGACCACTGTAGGAGGCTTGGGGGTGGGGCATGCTGCCACCTGAGGAAGGGCTTTAGATCAGCCTTTCTCTTACTTAATTTGTCTGCTTATCTCCAAGGCCAGCCAAAGAGGTTAGAGGTCAAGGAGTCTGACCCAGTGGCCCAGTTCTAATGAAAGGAGCTCAGGGTCCCCAAAGGCCATTCCCTTTGTAGGTAAATGCAGGATCATAGGCCACTGATCCCTCCTCTCTGGACCAGTAAGCAACATCTGATTCCTTCATGGGGAGATGGAAACTTTTAAATGTAGCCAGGGAGAGCAAGTATCTTAAAGTAAGTCCTTGGGATGAGGACATAGCTCGATGGTAAAGTGTGGGGGTGTGTTTCAGTGGTAGAGCACCTGCCTAGAATACCCCAGTGAGGGGTTGGGGTGTGGCTCAGTGGGAGAACAGCTGCCTCGAATCCCCCAGTGAGGGACTGGCAGGGTGGCTCAGTGGTACAGTATTTCCCTAGCATATGCAAGGCCTTGGGTTCAATCAGAATCTTTGCTATAAAAAGTAAAAATAAGGGATGGAAAGAAGACTCAGTAGTTAAGAGCACTGGCTGCTGAGGACCCAGGTTCAATTCCCAGCACCTTCATGGTAGCTCACAATAGTCTGTAACTCCCGCTCCAGGGGCTCTTGACACCTCCACCATGAAGGCAAAACACCAATGCACGTAAAAAATAAATAAACAAGCAAATAAATAAATAAGAATAAAAGCATGTTTTTCTGGGTATGATGGCTCATCTCTATAATCCTAGCATTTGTGTGGCTGAGGAAGCAGGAGTGGTATGAATTCTAGGCTGGTTTGAGCTACAGAGACTCTTTCTCAAGGGAAGAAAGGTGGAGAGTGACCAAGTAGTATACCAATGCTCTCCTCTGGCTTCTGTATGTACATCTGTGCACACAGATGTGCATACAGCATGTGAGCGTGCATGCGCGCGCCTACACACACACACACACACACACACACACACACACACACACACACACAAAGGGGTGTGTGTGTGTGCTATGAGATTCCTTAATTCACTTGATCTGTGATGTATGGGTAGTTGCTTTTGGCTCATGTTGGCAGTACTGTAATGGAACCCAAGGACATGGTCTCTGTGCATTCCTGGGAAGTATTTCTGTGATGCACTGGCTCAGAGTCCACTCGCTGAACCTTCAAGTGACCTCTCTATGCCTCAGTTTATGGCCTCTCAACGTGGGATTCCATTCCCCTTTTCAGAATTCAACGCAATCCACAGCGCTTGGCGGACGTCAGCACCGATGTGGGCTGAGCTCCGGGATCGCAGCTGTCCCGCGTGGGTGTGTGTGGCTTGGGGCCGAGGCCTGGGACTCCTCGGCCTCCAGCTGAGCCTGGCTGGCCAGAGGACAATGCCTAGCTTGGGAGAGCACCAGGCCTTTCCCTGGCTGTCAGGCGCAAGGATTAGATGCAGAATAATGCAGTCCCCGATCAAACCTGCAGCTGTAACTCAGGCCCCAGACGCTGCCAGGACCATAAATTTGGTTGGAAAGTGCAGCTCTAGCAGTTTGGGAACAAGAGCGGGGGAGGGCCAAGTGAATTACAGCTTCAGAAGGCAGCGAGGCCCCCTGCCCCGCATTGTTAGCCCAGCCAGGGATTGATTGCTCACTGGCTCTAATGAAATTGAATTTTAATTTATATCCCAGCCCACAGTGGGGGACCAGGGCTGGCCCTAGGAAAGGTGGGCTTAGCCCCTAGAGGGGTGCTCTTCTGCAAGAAGAGCTTGTAGTCAAGTCCTACAGGAGAGAGGAATGGCCATCCTGGGGGCACCAGCACCCTAAAATTCTTGTGTGTGTGTGCTCTGTGTGTATGTGTGTTCATTCACATGCACATGCATGTAGAGGTCAGAGGTCAATGTTGGATGTCTTCCTTAATTGATCCCCATCTGATTACTATAAAAATCTATGTGTATTGTATGTATATTGTATATGTGAGTATGTGCATATAGTGTATGTTGTTTGTGTGAGTAGGGCGTGCATATGCCACAGTGAGTTGTGGGGATCAGAGAACATCCTGGAGTGTCAATCCTTGATTCCCGCTTATTTGAGACAGGGTTTCACCACTGTGTATGCCAAGCTAGCTCACCCATAAGCTTCTGGGAATTCTCTTATCTCCATTGCCCCTCTCACTACAGGAGCCCTGGAATTATAGATGCATACATGAATGTGCACAGTTTTTAATCTGAGTTCTCGGGATTCGAACTCAGGCCCTCAAGCTTGTGTGGCAAACACTTTTCTCACTGAGCCATCTCCTTGGGCCATCTCCACTTTATGTTCTGAGACTGTCTCTCTTTCCAGGAGCTCAGTTTTGGCTAGGCTGGCTGACCACAGAGCTCCAGGGATCTCTGCCTCCGCATCTCTAAGATAACAGGCACATGCTGCCCCATTTGACTTCCCATGCAGGTCACAGGGACCCAGACTCAGGTCCTCATGCTTATACGGCAAGTATTCTATCTTAGTACATAGCCTTGGATGGTCTAGCATTGACTACGTAGCACAGGCTGACCTCAACCTTGCAATTCTTATGTTTTAGCTATTCAAGTGCTGGGATCACACACTACCATGCCCAACTTCATCCCCAGATTTCAAGGTCCCACCAGCTCTGGGCTCTGGGCAGGTGCAGCCTGCGTCAGGTCATTTCTGTCTCATCCAGCTGTAGAACTCTAGAAGCTCTGGTGAAGGGTCCTTGTGATATTTTGTTTGTGCTCTAACAAATAAAGCTTGCCTGGAGATGAGAGGGCGGAGCCAGCCACTAGTTAACCACAGAGGCCAGGCAGTGGTGGCACACACCTTTAATCCCAGCACTTTGGAGGAGGAAGCAGGAAGATCAGGAGTTCAAGGCTACCCTGGTCTACACGAGATTGATCCAATCTAAAGTAGAAACAGAGCCAGGCGGTGGGAGCACACACCTTCAATCCCAGCACTAGGGAGGTGGAGACAGGAATATGAGGTGGGAGGAGACTTCTCCTTTGGTCTGAGGAGTCCTGGAGGTCAGAGGTGACTGTGGCTGCTCCTTTACTTCTCTGAACTTTCAGCATTTACCCCGATATCTGACTCCAGGTTTTTATTATTAAGACCAGATAGAATTTGCGCTACAGGCCCCATCCTTCTCTTCGTGGGAACTATGTTTTTCCAGGCACAAGGGGGAAGATACCGGAGCAATAAGAAAATAGCAGTGGTTCTTGGGGTTCACCGGGGCCCCCTGAATCTCTCACCTCTCCTATGTGTCTCCAAAGATGACACATTGGAGCCCCTGTGCAGCCAGGTATAGCAGTATACCCCCAGAATCCCACACTTTGGTTGAGAAAAGAGCGTCTTGGCCGGTTCAAGACCAGGCTGGGACATACAGCCAGTTTCGGGCCAGCCTGGGCTATGTAGTGGGACATGTCATAACCAAGCCGAACCACATCATACCACACCAAACCCTTGCTGTCCCGCGTGACATTTAGCCTAGTCTTTTCTGGGGCGCTGCACATTGGGTGCTGTTTCCCACAGGTGTCTGCGTAGCTCTGCCAGCCTCGCAGTGTGTGCTGTGAGTGACCACAGGATGCCAGCCTGCCTGGGTCCCAGAGATTCAGCTCGAAAGCCCCATGGCAGTTTTTGGCCAGGGAAGTCACATCTGATCTCTGGGCCTCAGTTTCCTCTTTGGTGTGTTAGAGATGACGTATGCCCCCGCATCTCCGGATGTCTTAAGGACTGAATGGTGAAGTGGATTTCCAAGCCCTGGTCCTGGGGAGACAAAGATGGCGGAGCCTCAGTTCTCCACGGAGACTTTCCACTTCTTGTGACTGTTACTGTGCAGTGCTCCCAGAGCCCACTCCACTGCCAAGGAATATGTGGTTTCTTTGCTTTGCTGTTTTTGACAGGGTTTCCTATGTAGGCCCTAGTTGGCCTAGAACCCACTACATGAACCAGGCTGGCCTTGATATCACAGAGCTCCGCCTGCCTCTGCTTCCCCAGCCATGGAATTAAAGACATGCGCCACCATCCCCAGCAGACAGTGGCTTTTTTTTAGGGCATGGTGAGGAGAGGGGCTGAGAGGCGCACAGGCATCCTGAGAGCCGGGGTCCTGGTTGGAGGATGGGATAGGATGGGGCCAGGCCTCCCATGAGGCTGAGTCAGGAAGGAGAGCAAAAGGGCTCTGGCCCTCCCCTGACCTGCTTGGGAGCCATGACTAGGACTTGTGTTTTGCTGTCCCCTGCTGGTGGACCTCTGGGGATCTCTATAGACTCATCTTGTGCCACCTTCACAAGTGGCCTCAACCTCTAAAAGAAAAATTGGCCTTCGATTGATACCTGGGGGCCCATGAGCACTTTCCCATGACCACCCTGCTTCCTGGAGCATGAACAAAATGTCCATGAGTTATTAGGTCTAAGTGCAACTATGGCTCTGGGATATCTGGGCTATTTCTACCCAGGGTGCTGTGTGTGGGCAGTGCCTAACTCCACCTGCCATCCAGTTTGGTGAGACCAGTGGTTCTCAACCTGTG
>CABHPQ010165958.1:378-54746 GCA_902168405.1 Peromyscus aztecus
AAGCAAGCATGTGGTAGAATATTATATTAAGGTTTGTTACTTTTGTTTATATTGTATTTGTTTAACTCTGTGAAGCTGTGTTACTGTACCTGTGTAAAACACCTGATGGTCTAATAAAGAACTGGCCAATAGCAAGGTAGGAGAAAGGATAGGTGGGGTTGGCAGGCAGAGATTATATATAAAAGGAGAAAACTTGGAGGAGGGGGGTCTAAGTTCTAGGAGCCAGAGAAGGAGGAGGACTCCAGAGGCTAGCCACCCTGCTACACACACACAGCAAGCCACGGAGTAAGAGTAAGATACAGAAGTAAGAGAACGGAAAAAGCCCAGAGGCAAAAGGAAGATGGGATAAGTTAAGTTAAGGAAACCTGGCTAGAAACTAAGCCAAGCTAAGGCCAGGCATTCATAAGCAATAATAAGTCTCTGTGTCTGAATTTATTTGGGACCTGAGCGGTGGGTCCCCCCCAAAAAGTAAAAGTCAACAGCACAAGTAAACAAATGAAGCTTTAAGATTTACCTTATGTGTGTGTGCAGGCACACACATGTGCATATGTGTACAAATGCTCACAGGGTTCAGACGATCTTTCGGAGCTGTATTTACAGGGAGTTGTGAGCCTAGCTGCTCACAAGACACTCTGGCCTTCTTCAAGAATACCAAGTGCCCAGGTCTGCCAGGGATCACTAAAGAGGTCTCCTCAACGTTCAGGCCCTGAAGCACCAGAGCGATCCCTCCCTAATAAATGGCTCTTTTGTGGCCACTCATGACTACTATAGGTTATCCCTGACCTCCTTGTCCAGCAACAGCTTCTGTGGAAGTGCTGAGTACCCCACCACCAGGTTCTCCCCAGGACCAAGCATGGCCTCTGGTGTGCCAGCTACTTTTTTGGGAAGTCCACCCTCCAATCCATGTCCACTGTGTTGGAGTCTCCTGAGCACTCAACATAAATCCACCCCCAACACATCTCTGCCAGCCTCCAGAAGCAAAATGATCACTGATGGCCTGGCTTCTAAAATGATGATGAAGAAACTAGTCATTCATCCTGGCCAGGCCACCACTAGGGCCCCATCCTGCCCAGCAGAAACAATGGCTGTCCCAAGCTTCACTGTTGCTAGGTTGGAGCCCCATCCACCCAACCACCCCACTGTGAAAACTAGGCAGGCTGCCACAAGCAGGAGACACCAGCAAGAGTTGGATAGAGCCTGGTGGTGGTGGTGGTGGTGGTGGTGGTGGTGGTGGTGGTGGTGCACACCTTTAATCCCAGCACTCAGGAGACAGAGGCAGGCAGATCTTTGTGAGTTTGAGGCCAGCCTGGACTACAGAGTGAGTTCCAGGACAGCCAGGGCTACACAGAGAAGCTCTGTCTGGAAAAACAAAACAAAACAAAACAAAAAACAAACAAAAGAAGAGTTGGATAGAGCCCTCCTCTTCTCTCACTGCCCTGAGCTTTCCTGACCCATAACTGTTCCTTGCACTAAGCAGAAAATAAACACCCATCAGCCGTCTCCCAACAAAAAGAAAAGAATATCAAGTGCTCCTAACTGCTGAGCAATCTCTTCAACCCCTTAGTAAATGAAAAACCAACCAATCAGTAAATATTCGTTACTATAGCAATTCAATTTTAAAATGTTTGATGCTATCAACTAATTTTTTTCTTATCACCAAAGAAATCTAATTATGATTTGCGGAGAAGTTTATTACAAATGAAATAGAATTTAGGAACGTTCGACAGAAGCTTTCTTATCAGAGTTGTGTCAAGCCCTGAAAAGACAATAAGTACATGGTTTTGATCCCGCTCCGACCTCGCTTTCTCATATGTGCAGCCTGCTGACCTCGTCTATTTTCAGAATAAGATGACTTTCAATCTCTCAGAGCCTCCTGAATTTCTGTGACAGCTAGTTATATTTATATGAAGCCAGACAATTTCAAGTTCTCTGAAATACTTTCCCCATAGCTACATACATTTAACTAGTCAACTCTTGAGATAGATCTAAAAAGAAAATCTTAGCTGTCACTGAAATGTTTCCTGCCTTCAGTGCGTTGCCCGATAGAACTATTAGGTGTTATACAAAGCTTAACTCAAACTGAAATTAAACAGGCCCAATTGAAGGCCAGCCTAACTTGTAGAAAAAAAAGAGGAAAAAACTTCATTAGAAATTTCCTTTTGCAATGATTTATGGACCTTTGTTCTGGGGCTGATGAGTGAATGTAAGGCACATATGAACAATAGAAAAACTAACATGTCTGTGATACTTATAATTTTCTTCATTGAGACATTTGTTATATTTATAATTTTCATCATAATATCAATTTAAATCTTTATTGTGGAAGATGATCTATTCTCCATTGGAAATATTGCACCTAGGACCATCTACCAAGATGAAAGACATTTTACAGGATTAGTTGAGTGCTCAGAATCAGAGTATCTCCTAAGAGACAGAGTTCCAACAATATTATTTTGTACCCACAGTTAGCATACATGTTAATGAAGAACTTTGATAAGCTGATTAATGCTTCAGTCAATTAGGGTAATGCAGTTGAAATCAGTCCAGAAAGAAAATACTCTACATGATTTCTCCTTTGCTGGATTCCGTTTTCAATATAAAAGACCTACATTCCATCAATTGAAGTTTTTCTTTTTTATTTTCTGCATTTACTTCAGAGCTCTCTTGCACACAGTTGCACACTGTAAATGGAAGTCTTGTGGGAGATTCCCAGGTTGAAACAGTAAAAAGCCTGTGTGCAATGATACAGCCTTTCTCTTCACTTCTAAGAGGCCACTCCAAAGAGCTATTGTCTTAAAATGGAAGAGTCACAAATTTAACTAACTTAAACTTTAAGAAGACTGAGCCCTCTGCATTAAGTGGGACAGTTGTGTAACTTGATTTGCTTAATGGGCCCTCTGGCAGTAGGATCAGGACCCATCCCTGTTTCATGAGCTGACTTTTTGGAGCCCACTACCTATGGTGGGACACCTTGAACAGCCTTGATGCAGGGGGAGGGGTTTGGACCTGCCTAAACTGAATGTACCAGGCTCTGCTGACTCCTCATGGGAGGACTTACCTTGTTGGAGGAGGGAATGGGGGTGGTTTTGGGGAGAGGGGGGAGGCTGGAGGATCGGGAGGAGGGAAGAGACAGGGATCTGTGATTCGTATGTAAAATGAATAAAAAAATTCCTAAAAAAAAAAGAAAGAAAGAAAAAGAAAAAGAGGCATGGGGAAGGGCCCCTATATGGGAGAGTGGCCAAAAGTAAAGAAGAGTACTGTGAATGGTGAGAAGGAAGTTTTTACTACAGGAAACCACAGATACCACAAACCACAGACAGTTTGGGGCTGTTTGTTACAAAAATTGAACTCCATCACTTCCTTTCTGGAGTTTCCTTCCATTTTAAAGAAAAATTATTATCATTTGCATTATGTTTTCTCATAAATATACATAGTACAATGCTTCCCTTTCTTATATTTCCTGATAAGGCCCTGAGTATCAGTTTACATAGTGGGCTAATATCTTTTCTCAATTATTTCTATAGAGAAAAAAAATGAATGACATATTCCAATTTCTTGTTTGTATTGTTTAGGTTTATGCTGTCAGCTTGATATAGAATTCTTGGCATGCTTTCCTTTAGTTTCATTAGCTTTTAGACACCATTCTTCTAGATAATAATTTTTATTACTTCCTTTATTCTTTGAGATTATATAATATAATTGCATCACTTCCCTACTTTCCTCACTCCAAACACTCCCACATTCCCAGCTTTGCTACCTTGTAAATTCATGGTCTCTTTCACTGTCATTACATACATATGTGTGTGTGTGTGTGTGTGTGTGTGTGTGTGTGTGTGTGTATGTGTGTGTGTATTATATATATATATATATATATATATATGTATATATACACAGATATATTTCAAAGCTAAGTACTGCCCTAGTTTGGTGTTTGATTATTTGTAGTGACAATAAGTTTAAGCTTACAGCTGCTGTGAATTGTCATTAGATATTTAGTGTTTAAGTTTTTATTTCCTTTTTCATGTTCAGGAGAGAACCCAGGACCTCGTGCATAGTATCCAAGTGCTTAACCACTGAATTACACTTCCAGCACCAGTCACAACTTTTACACAGAATGTATATACATGTTTTCTTATTCACCTCACCTAGAATTGGTTGAACCCTTTGGAAATGCAGATTCTGGCTATTTTTCAACTCTAGAGTTATGTCTCTTGTGATATTCGTTGCAAGGAACCTACAGTTAGACTCCCAACAGTTCTAACTTTTGGATAGCCACCCCCTTGTGTCATCCCAGAGAAGTTTGTACCAAGTTGGTCTACTAAAAGCATACAGAGGAGTGAGCAGATATCCCTGTTGGTGTTGGATTATGCTCTGAGTTCTGTCTTGAGAATGCCTGTGCATGATTTCATTTTTTTTCTAATTCATTTTACATACTAATCACAGGTCCTTCTCTCACCCCTCCTCCCATCCCTCCCACATCCAGTCTCACCCTTTATCCCTTCCTCCAACAAGGTATGTTCTCCTATGGGGGGACAGCTAAGCCTGGTCCATTCAATTGAGGCAGAACCAAGCCCATCCTGGCTTTATCAGGGGTGAGCAAGGTGTCTGACCATAGGTAATGGGATCCAGAAAGCTGGCTCATTCACCAGAGATGCATGATTTCATTTATCTTTTGTAGAGCCCTTGCTCTGGGGAAGACTGTTCTGTGAATACTTCAGTGGAGAATATCTCTGTGGTAAGAAACTGGAGCTTCTTGTCAGAAGTCACAATGAGTTGTCTTGAACTTGGGTGCTTCACCAACAGTTGGGTTGAGAAAGCATAACCTCCACCAGCAGCTCTTTCTGGCTGCAAGCTCATGAAAGAACTTGTGAGAATCAGGCTTTCTGGTCCATGGCAACCATAAGATAATTAAAGTGCAGTGTTCAAATTACCCTGGGTTTTAGGGTAATTTGTAATAGAAAAATAGATAACTAACATAATGCCACTTTGCATTTATTATCTGTCAGTTCATTCTTCTTCTAAAATTCGTATTTGTGACATTTACTTTCTTAAATATATTATACTAAATTTGTTGTCTTTCTCTTATCATTTTTTTTTGTATTTGGAGACAGTGTTTCTCTATTTTATCTCTGGCTGTCATGGAACTTGCTCTGTAGACAGACTGGCCTCTAACTCAGAGATCTGCCTGCCTCTGACTCCTGAGTGCTGGGATTAAAGGCCTTCACCACCACCATCCAGCCTTTCTCTTATGATTTTTAAGCTTCTCATGAGTCTTCCTCAGGGCATTTGAGCTACTTTTCTCCTTGATATTCAATATTATTCAACTTTCCAAGGAGCAAATCTTTTGGAGTTATTTCCTAAGTGTTTAATTGGGAAGCTATATATGTATTTGAATTCCAATGAGTCATTATTGACATGTATAAAGTTATCCGCTCCTGCAGAAATACCTATAATAATTGAATCTTTTCAAAACAGAGGAAATTCATTCTGTACATGGAAATTTCTCCAATTTTGAGAGTCAGATCAATAATGCAACATGGACATGGGCATTCTTACAGGTGCCTTCAGATTTGAGAAAGTTCTCTTCATAGGATAGAAATTATGTTATGTATTTACAATAAATTTTTTGACTCTTCAAAATTCTGCCAAATTTGTTGTAATTTTCTGCAATTGAAAACTTGAAAAATGCTGATTATTTAATCTGGAGTCTAAGAATTATCATAACTAAGGTGGAAGCACTAATTTTATCTATCACTGGGATTTTAATAGTATTTCAAAGTGAAAAACTAAAGCTACATGAAGTGATGAGGGATGATAAAGTAGTGAGCAATATATTTTCTAATTTTTAGTAAAAAGGAAAAAATTAGTGAAGTCCCTCTCATGTGTCATCTACCTAGCCAGATTCCCCACACCCTTCTCCAGTGTCCGGTCCGGTTAATCTGCTTGACCATCCCCTCCACACAACCTCCATAATCTGCCATATCTAGTCTGGGTCCCACATTTTATGCCCAGGTCTAGTCTGGACACCCCTGCCTACTCTACAACCAATCTCTAGGCTTCTTCCTGGACCCAACATGCATACCTCCCAACCCACAGGCCTCTCAAGTCCCACACTCAATCTTTCCACCAATCCAGATCTGCCCCCACACTCCAAGCATCAGCCAGGTTATGAACTACAACAAAGACCAGATGAATTGATGATCCTAAAAGTGCACTATTGGCACACATATGTTGGTGGTAACCAACAGCCCTCTATTTGGACTTAAGACCTGCTCAGCCACAGGGGAACTATGCCTCATGCTGATATCCCAGCTAACTATCCAGGACTAGTGAAGCGATGGATCTTGAATAAGATTCTAAAATCACAACTTTACTAAACCAGCATAATTCTAAACTACATTCTAAATATTTGTCCTCAGCCCCACAGATAAGTATAATTATTACCCCTCATCAAAGAGCCTTCTCTTTTCAACAAATGAGACCACTAAAAAACAAAATAAAACAAATAAAAAATAAGACAAAGAAAAAAAATCACACTTAGCCAAAATGCACAGTTGTGGAGCACAGTCTCAATGGATACATCTACAAAGAAAAACAAAACAAAAACAAACAAACAAAAAACAATTACTGCACATAAGGCTCAGGGAACATTTCAAAAGAGGGGGCAGAAAGATTGTAAGAGCCAAAGCACCAGGGAGTTTGCTGTGAGATTGTGTCTCCTAATGCCAAAATGTACACCCATCAAGTTTCACCAATATGACAGACTAAACACATCCTAAACAAAAGGAACAGTAGCCGTGACAAAGAGGACATGAAAAAGAGACAGGAAAACACTACACAAAGAACTAGGCAACTAAGGAATGCTGAGAGCAGGAGAAATCTTCTCCTGCTCCAAGGAAGAGCTCACCAATTAGTCTTCCAATACCAAATGATCAGCCAGCCCTAAAAACATATAGACAAGTAACGTTGTGCAGACTGAGCAGGTTATATTTATGTGTATGTGTATACATATATGTATACAACAACAATTAATTTTTTTTAAAGTCCATGAATTTAAAACAGAGCAAAGAAGGGTATGTAAGAGGAATTAGAGGGAGAAAGGAGGGGGGGGAAAGGATGTAATATTATCTCTAAAATAAAATAAATATTTTTTCAAAGCTTGGTATTCAGAGTAGTAAGTTGAATTATAACTTTGTATACATATAATGCCATTATACTTTTAAAACTATATTTACCCTTAACTACTACCCCCCATCACCATCGATCCCTTTTGTTGGTCCCCTTCTCCTCTCAAAATGTTCATCTGTCTCTTTTCGTGTGACACAAATTCTCTTAGCTGTAATCGGAAGTTTTCCTGTGTCTTACCTGGTCCCGCAGCTGCTCAGTCCCAAGTACCCGTGACTCAGACTTCTTGCTAGCTAGTTCTTATATAACTTAACTCAATACATTCCTATTAATCTATGTGTTACTACATGGCTGTGGCATTACCAGTCTGCTGGCATCTTGTTGCTCCTTGGGCAGCAGGCTGGCAACTCTCCTACTCCACCTTTCTCCTCCCTGTATCTCTGCTTGGATTTCCTCCCTGTCTCTAAGCTGCCTTGTCATAGGCCAAAGCAGTTTATTTATTAGCCAATGGGAGCAACACATATTCCCAGCCTGCAGAAAGACCATCTCACAGCACTTAGCTGCTTTTGCCCAATCTTCAGATTTCTTTATCCTCATTCCATAGGTCCCTTTCTGTATTAATTTACTTCATATTTATCTATGTGTATATGCATATGCTTTTATATAAATTTAAATTCAGATTCATCAACTGACAAAATGTTACTCTTTCCAAGTTTGTCTTATTTTAATATGATGATATTCATTTTCTTTCATTTCTCAAAATTGACATAATTTCATCTTCTTTTCCATGGCTTTGTAAAATTCCAGTGTCTGTGTGTGTGTGTGTGTGTGTGTGTGTGTAGTGTGTGCGTGTGTAGTGTGTGCATACATGTACATGTGTGTGTATTTGTGTTTTCTTTCTCTGTATCCTTAATAGTATTTGTTACCATATATTCTCTCAATAATAGGCATTCTGACTGAGATAAGACAGAATCTTAAAGTAGTTTTAACTTGATTTTCCCCAATGACTATGTTTGTCAAACTCTCAAATATTTATTGATGATTTGTATTTCTTCTTTTAAGAACTGTCTGCTCAATTCTTAGTACACTTATAGATCAAATCAATCTGAATTAAAAGGGAGGATGTTATTGGAGACTATATATTTTTAATTGCCTTCAAATAACATAAATTAAGGCACAAAGAATAGGAATGAACATAGAAAAACATTGCTGTGGGGAGGTAAGGGCTATGTTTAGAATTAGAGTTAAGGTTAGGGTTGTGTTAAGCCACACGTCAAACACTCTGGAACACTGTTCTTTAAAAGTTTAAGAGAAATAAAGGGAGAATCCTAGCATCTCAGAAATAGTGACCATGTTGTTATATTCATATGCATATTTTAGCTGCCTTGAATGCAAAAGTACTTTGAAATCAGTATGATGAAGCAGTATTTTGCTCAAAAGGCCTTTTTTCTTCTAGTCGCTTAAAATCCAGCTCAAGAATCTGCCAAACCCTGAATAATTATGTGAAAGATCTAATCATCTTCCCACGTCATTATAAATCACAGGAAACAATGTTCTGTTCAGCCCCCACAGAGTTTGAGCTGCAAAATGCACAAAGAACACTTCAAAGGTCACGTACCATCAAATAAAATTACGACCATAATGGTGCTCACACATGTCAACAAAGGAAAATAGAACCAAGATGTTTATAGAGAGATGTCTTACAAATCAAGAACATGCACAGGTGCCTGCCTGCAGACAGCCCACTAGGAAAGCCAGTGCAGCCGCAGGAAGGATCAGGGCTTTCTTCTGCTGCAAATTCGGTCAGTCATCACTAGACAGGAACAATAACGTCTCAAGATCACCTCAGGCTACAAATTTCAGCTATTTCACTCTGTGAGTGTCAGCCATACCTTTATCAGGTGAGAAGTTGACCAATTGGTGTCTGGGGGATATTGGGAGACTTCCAAAGGGGGAAATGTTCCCATTATTAAAGTCAGTGACAGAGAAAAGATGAGGAAAGGAGAATTACTCATCCATGAAAGGGTGTAGATGACACTAATGCGCAACTGTGAAGGTGCCAGAGTCTCAGAAAAGGTAGGCTGCTACAAGTCAAAAGTCATGAAAAAAAAAAATAATTATTTATCCAGGGCCAGCAGCTCACAAACTCTACTCACAAAAGTTTGTCTAACCTCTGAAAAAGTAAGGAGAGGGGATCTAATTTTTTAAAATTTTATTTATTATTATTATTGTGCAAGAATATGCATGATATGTGTGGGGTGTGTACATGCCACAGCATGTATGTGGAGGTCAGAGTACAATTGTGGAGTCATTTCTCGCCTTCTGCCTTTGCATGGGTTCCATGGACCAAACCCAGGCTGCCAAGTCTACACAGTGGCTGCATTTACCCGCTGAAGCATCTCATCAGCCCCTTAGACTAATTTTTCAGAGTTAGTTCTTGTGTTTAGATATTCTGTAACTTATCATTCCAGTATTTATCACTTTATTTTTTCTCTTCATTTTGTTAATACTGTATCATCATCATTTGCAAAATGGTTTTAAAGTTCTTAAAGTAGTTGTCCTTTGAATACATAAAAACATACATAGCTAAAACAAGTTAGATCAGAAAATAACTGTCATCTATTTAAGAAAAAAATCCAACCTTCTCTTTCTCAACATATTTTCTATAGTCACAAACTGAGAAAATACTTATTACAGAATAAATGCATCTTTAATATTATTGTAAAATAAACATGCTGCTAAGATCAATTATACGGATCAACGTGAAAATACAAAACAAAAGATTAAGGATAAATGATACAGGAAAACCTTTTCCAAACTTCTTGAGAAATTATTTATATCTTCCAAAGCATCCAATTTTTCAACTTTTGAAAATTGTTAAGACAAAAATACAGGATGTGAGTATTAAAAATGTTAATTTTCCTCAATGATGCTTACATTTTTTTAACCATATAATTCTTGAAGCATCTGCTAGCCCTCAAACGCTCATGATAATACCAAAGCTTAATGTTTCATACATTGGGTTGGTGTGAGGGTGGGAAAGCAGGGGTGGGTGTGTACACATGTATGCACTCAAGTGTGTGTGTGTGTTAGCAATTTAGTAAAAAGTGGGCTGAAAAGCAGACTTGTTATATGAATTACATATTGATTACTTGCCATTTCTTATAATGTCTTATGTTATTTATATATAGCTTTTGATTTGGTCTTCATTATACCATAGAAGGTGGATAGTATTTTTACCACTTTAGGAGTAAGGAATTTAAAGCTCAAAAAAGCTATAAAAAAATTCCCCAAACTACATAGCTACCATTCTTTTTGGAGCAATTGAACATAGTGCCACTTCTGAATACACACTGTAAACACTACACATTGAGTCTTTTGTGCTATTTAAAGATAGATTTACTATAGAAATGATAGGTTTTCTATAGAAATTCACTGGCTGTGAATGTGAGTCTGATCAGCTTTTTTTGCCTTTTGTCCTAAAGAAAGAAGATATACTTTAGAGTAAAGGCTTAGAAATAAATAAATAAGTAAACCATACATTTAGTGTATATACATACAACTAAACGAGATTGTGGTTTGTTGCATGTTCATCCTCTGATAGTGGCTGAAGTAGTATTGCTTATCTAACCTGCTGCACTGCAGGGATGCTTTACTGTTCCCTCTTCAAAAGACCCATCCTTGGGGTTGGTGAGATAGCTCAGTGAGAAAAGGTGCTTGTTCATAAGACTGATGATGTGAGTTCTATCTCCAGGCCCCACATGGTCAAAGGAGAGAACCAAGTCCTGCAAGTTGTCCTCTGAGATCCACATCTGCACCATGAGTGTCCACATGTACATGCACACGTGCATGCACACACACACACACACACACACAGAGGAATATAATACAAAATTTGACTATAGGTCCCATCTTTTGACACCTGATCTCTCCAAACAATCCTGAAATAATTCTGCTTCCATGCCCTGAGAAATGCAGGCACCCAGGAGAATGTACATGTTAGGCTATGGGGCTATACTCTCAATCCTGTAAGAAAGAATATCTTAATTCTTCTACAAACTAGTTCCATTAGAACACTGGAAACACTTCGACTGAAATGATAGAGGTAATTTTTAAAAAATCAGTCAGCAACTGTTCTAATTGGCTACATATTGCAGTGCCAATCACTGACAATAAGCAACTTGGGGAAGAAGAGGGTTTATTTGGCTTCCACTTCCGGGTCACAGTTGATGAGGAGTGAAATTAGGGCAAGAAGTCAAACAGATACTTGAAGCAGATTCCGTGGAGAAATATCATCTGCTGGCTTGCTGTCTGGCTTGCTAAGGTTCATCCATGGCTAGTTCCCTTATCCATCCTAGGACCACCTCCAAGGGAATGTTATCTTCCACAGTGGGGCAGGGTCCACTTATACCAATTAATAATTTCCTAAAGTTGTGCCCACACGCTCTTCTGATCTAGGCAACTCAATTGAAGCTTTCTTTTGAAATTCCCCTAGGCTGTGTTATTTTGACAATTATAGCTAACTAGGACAGTGATCTATCTGAGATACACAAATCTTAATGCATAAAAGCAAGAAACATGAAGAAAATCGAGGCAGCATGACTCCTCAAAAAATTAGTAGTATCACAATAAAGGATGCTAATGGAAATTAATTTCATGAAGTTTCAGGAAAAGAATGATTATGAGAATTTTTATCAAACTCCAATAAGACACAAATAAAGTCCTAAATGTATACAAAGCCAACCAAAAGTAGATGAACGAAATATAGAGATAAATACAAAATATGAAATAGTCCAACAAAGAGATAAAAATATTTTTAAAAAATGAATGGAAAGTTTGGCCATGGAAAGTTCAATAAGTTAAATTTAAAAAAAAATCAGTGGAAAACCTCACCAATAGAATAGATCAAGAAGACAATATATCAGTGCTTGAAGACCTGACATTTAGACTATGACAAATATAAAATAATAATATATGGACAGAACACACACCACCTATGGGGCACTACTAAAAGGTCAAATTTATGAATCATGGGTATAGAAGGGAAAAAGAAAATGAAGCCATAGAAAATATGTGCAATAAAATCACAGATGAAAAATATCCATATCTAGGGCAAGAAATAACCATCCAGAAACATAAGGCACTTAGAAAAAAAAAAAAACAGAAAAGAACTTCTCTGCACCACACTGGTGTCAAAACACCAAGCACACAAAACAATATATAATAAACACAAACTAAACAACACATGTCCACTGTCAGCACTACAGAAGATGGTTGAAAGTAATTAGACATACCAAAGAAAAAGGTGAACGTATCCATGACGCCATGGGAAAGAATAAACTGTACTAGACCAGTCAGTAAGCAAATGAGGAGCAGGGAAGCGTCAAGCTTCCACTAGAATCACTCATATTGCCTTGGTCCATGAAACCTTAGTTATCATATAAGAGAAAGAGATTAAAGAAAAAGGATAAAAAAAAACCTCTTAGATTCAGTAAGCACATTCAGCCATGTGGCAAAATACAAAATCAGCATGCAAAACCCATGTCTTCTCAATGTGAAGGAACCAGGAAAACATTCCCATTCATAAGGTTTCAAAAAAATGAAATACTTAGGAATAAATATTTAAAAGTCAATGAAAAACATCTAAAATAAAATTTAAAATAACACTGAAGAAAGAAGTGAAAGAAGACACTAGATGACAGCAAAACATTCCATACTCTTGGACTGGCAGAACTAATAACACAGTGAACGTGGCTGTATTACCCAAATCCACATACAGATTTGATAAAATATACATCAACACTAACCTTCTTCACAGAAACAAAAAGGAAAGTCAATCTTAAAATTCACTTGAAAGTACAAAATCCCTGGTCAGCCAAAGCAACTCTAGTAAAAAAGAAAAATACTAGAGAAATCACAGTCCTGATTTCAAGCTATACTACAGAGCCATAGTAGTAAAAACAGTATGGCACCAGTACAGAAAGACATATATAAATGAAATAGACTAGAAAACCTAGAATTCAAGGTGCATAGCTACAGTCATATGATTTTTGGCAAAGGTTTCAAAAACATACACTAGAAAAAATATGATCTCTTTAAAAGGTGGTGCTATATAACTAGATTTACATATGTACAAGAAAGAAGCTAGGAGCTGATCTCCTAACCCTATACAAAAGCAATTCTAAATGTAGCAAAGATTCCAATGTGAGTCATGGGACTGAAAGTGCTAGAGGAAAACATAGACAAAATATTCCAAGATTGAGGCATAGGCTTTTGGAAGAGTGCCCTACTAGCTCAGAGAATAACCCAAAGAACTAGCATGTGAGAATGTATAAAATTATAGAATATCTGCACAGCAAAGGAAAGAGTCAGTGAGGAAAAACTCTACAGGATAAGAAAAACCTTGGTAGCCAAATATTTGACAAAGGATTACTATTCATAATTTATAAATAAATTTAAAAAAACTCCTAACTACCACAAACTCTAAACAACTTGATCAATAATAGGGTAATAAAATTAACACACTGTTCTCCAAACAGGAAGTGAAAATGGTCAGTAAACATGAAAACACTGTTTAACATCATTATCAAACAAACAAATGTAAATTAAAACCATGCTGAGATTCTAGCCACCCCAGTCAGAATGGCTGTCGTAAAGAAAATTAAAAAAATAATAATAATAAACACGCTGGTGAGAAGCTAATGGTAGATTGTAAGGTGTGACCAATGTGAAGTTAATGTGGAGGGTCCTCAAAAACTGAACAATAGAATTACGGTATTATCCAGCTATAACCCACATGAGTATATCCTCAGAAGACTCTAAGTCATATCACTTAGATACTTGCACATGGATATTTATAGATACCTGTGTGCACAGATTTATTCCAACACAATTCAAATAGCCTTGCTGTGGAAACAGATTAGGTGTCTATCAAAGATGATAGGATAAAGAAAATGGCATGTGCATACATGAGTGTGCTTATGCCTGTATGTGTGTGTGTGTGTGCACACATGTACACATGCACACGCATGCCTGCAGTGAAATTTTATCCAACCACAGAGAAAAATCAGATTATGTCATTTGCTGGAAAATAGATGAGTCTGGGGATCATCATATTAAGCAGAATAAGCCAGACTCAGAAACACATAATTGCTCTTCTTTGTGGATATAGATTATAAATGAATGACATGGAAGGATCAATATGACCAATGTACATGATGTATTTGAAAGAGTCTTATAAAACCCAACATCATGTACAATGAGCATATTAAAGTTGTTAAGAGAAGCAAACAAGTGTGAATTTTTGTTCAGTTGTAGACTAAGCTGTTGCTTATGAGGAGAAAGAATATGGCAAGAATAGCACAAAGAATCCATGATGACCCCGACAGTAACACAGTACATCTCTTAGGTTGCAGATGTGGCTGAATCAAGGAAATAAATACATGTTCTCTGCTGGATTTCTCAATTATTATGAAACCATGGTCCCGTTTTTTTAATTAGAACAATTATCTTGCATTTGTGTTGCTATTGTGCAACTAATGTTTGAGGAACAAATAGTTTCTTATCATTCACAAGTCATACTGAGGGAAATCATACATGAGGTATTGCACTCAGGGAATCTCACCAACAAATCAGCTCATTTGGACAAAAATTTGGATTTTGAGCCTGAAATTCACAACGCAGTGAGACTTTGAGGGGAATTGGGTGCTGTTATTTACAGTGCAGGTGTGTTGTGAACTGTGGGCAGAGGGCAAATAAGACTATTTAAAGTATTTTTCTAAAGTGTGTCTTGCTACTCTCCCACCAATAACAGTTACTGATTCACCTTTCCCTAGTGGACTTATGGCGGTGCAGTGTACAGCAGATGTACTGCTGTGCACATTTTACTTTATTTTTCTAGGTCATAAGCACCAAAGTGACTTTTGGTCTGGTCATTTGAAATTCCCCTTTGGACATTCTTTTGGTATGTTCTCTTATAAGACATGGGGATTATGTGGGGAAGATCCTAAGTCTCAGGGGCAGACCATGTTTAGATTCTCCAGGAAATAGTCCCAGCCACACCCAGCCTTTGAGTCATGCCAACTCACCAGTTATTAGAAACTTGCAAATGATTCAAGCCTCAGATGTTTGAATCACCCTCACTGGAGGCCCCAGGCCTTATGGAACAGACATAAACCATCCCTGACCCAGGGTGACATGTGACACAGTTGTTGCAGCTCTATAGCACTGAGTGTAGGTGGCTTTGTGATACAGCACCAATAGCCAACAAGAACGGGTGAAAGAGTGTCACAGTGATGGAGGAACTGACTAAGGAAATACTGAAGAAGTGGAGGCATGAGGCTACAGGTGCTGTTGTTGACTTGCCTAGAGCATCTCAGCAGTTAGAGTCTTCATGAGACATAAAGCTCCAGGAAAGGTATAATAAGACCAATTAGAGCAACATGCAATATAAGCAGGTCTTGAGGAATAAGGGTGGATAAAATCCACGCACAACAGCAGCAAGAAGAAAGCATGCCCATTGACACATTCTGTGTTATTGTTAGACAGATGCTTGAAGAAATCTCGGCAAGGACTTTGTTTTTAATCTTGCCTCATTTGCCAAAATACCAGTGATGTTTTAAGCATGGTGGCTGGAGGCAGGAAGAAGGAGGGAGAGTGGAAAGGAATTTTAAATTATCAAAGAAAGGTTCAGCCCAAGCCATTTTAATGAAAACAAGACTTTCAAACAAAGTTGCCAGACACTCCAGTACATTGAAAGCACTTCTGATTCCTAACAGTGCACAAGATACTCTTGTGTGATGACTTACTTCCATCACAAACGACATTTTGTAGATGGCATTTTACTATCAGGTAAGTCTTTATATCTCTTATTAAGAACACACTCTAAGACAGTGGTTCTCAACCCTCTGGATACTGTGACCCTTTAATACAGTTCGTCATGTGGTGGTGACCCCCAACCATAAAATTATTTTCATTGCTACTTTGTAACTGCAATTTTGCTATTGTTACAAATTGTAATGCAAATATCTGATATGCAGGTTATCTGATATGCAAACCTGGTAGGGGTTGCAACCCATTGGTTGAGAACCAAAGGTCTGGAGGTTGGGCGATGGTCCATTGGACAATAGAACTGGATGTGCCAGCAGGAGCTTTAGCATTCAGATTTCCAGCATCCATGTTTTAAAAAGAGTTGCATGTGTTATATGTGTCTGTAATTCCACCAATGTGGGAAGCAGAGACAGGAAATCAATCATTGGAACTTGCCGGCCACCAGTCTAGCTAAATTCAGTGAGAAACCATGTCTCAAGAGAATTAAAAGTAGAGTGACAGGGTGGGACCCACTACTGTGGTGTCCATGTGCATACACAGGTATGTGTAACCACTCACAACAGTCACATGTGCATAAAACACACACATACATACACAGCACATGACTTAATGTTTCTGCATATAGGAAACATAGTTTAGATGACCTTCGGTTCTCTTTCAAGAGAAATAATGCTGTAGAGACTAAAAGGTGACAGAATTCATTCTCTATTCTGATTTGACATAGAGCAGTATGCTTAAGTAAAGACAAGCCTTCCAGGTGAAGGCAAAGCCTCAGGATAAAAACAATAAGAAATTGATCCAGGTATCCCAGTCAACAAACAACATCAGGAGTAAAGTGTTTCGCTTGTAACTATGAGCAAGGTTCGTTTGACCATTAACTTAATGTATTAGCTCTTGAGCGCTGCATAACAAATTGCAGAAATTTAACAGATTAAAATGCACTTGTTTATTAGCTGATATTCCTGTTGGTCCCTCTGTATCTTGTGTCATAGCCAGGCTGCAAGTTCCCAGGAGAATCTGCTTCCAAAGTTCATTCACACAGTTGGCAGGATTACCGTGCCTGACGGAAGTAAAACAGATTGCCTGCTTTCTTGCTGCTTCTTGGCCCCGGGTCACTTACAGCAACCAGAGGCCACTCTCAGGTCTTACCCAAGGGACCTACTTCTGACCAGTCATCAATTTTCCTCATGTGGAATTCTTTGCAGGCTCAGAATGTCTGAATTTCTCTTCTGCAACAAGCTAAAGACAATTTTGAAAGGCTCCTGTGACACAGTTAGGCCCACACAGATAATCTTCCTATTTTGACACAAACTGATTATTAATCCTAACAACTGCAGACTGCTTGTTGTCTTGTAACATAATAAACATTATTGGTAGAAGGTTATGGAACCATCTTACAATGCCACATGCATCGCTCATTTTGATCAATAGGCCTACATTACTAACACTTTTTAAAATCCCCTAATTTTCCTTCATTTTTCCCCCAGTTAGATGGCAATTTCAGTTTTCAGCCCCTGAAGGTAGTCTATCAGCTCTGTCTGAGGTTGAGAGTCAGAAATGAACTTTGAATCTGGTGACGGCAGGGCATACCTGTGATCCCAGCATTTGAGAGACTGAGGCAGAAGGATTCTTGAGTTTGAGATTAATCTGAACTACCTAGTGAGTATCAGGTCAAGCTAGTCAAATATCAAGATCACGTTTGAGAGAGGGTGTGGGAGGTGAGAGAGGGAGAGGGAGAGGGAGAAGACTGACTTGAGTTCTATTTCTACTACCTCTGTGGTTACAGAGGTATCATCAAACTAAACCCCAGGATTTTCATTAAAAAAAAAACAGTACAGAGAAATCAATGCATATTCCTTTTGGTTCTATGAGAAGCATATAAGTAACTAAATCTAAAAGCATTTGTGTTATTCTTTGTATATAGTGGACTCTCAACAGGAATCCCTTGTCTCTGGTGGCCTATCTATAAGCAAAGCATAAGGTTTTAACTTCAACCCCATCTACTCAGGTCCTGGTGCATTTTCTTTCATGAATATCTTTTATTTATTTATTTATTTATTTATTTATTTATTTATTTATTTATTTTTAAATAACTTTTTATTAAGAGATTTTCTATTCATTTTGCATACCAACCACAGATTCCCCTGTCCTCCCTCCTCCTGCCCCCCACTCTTCCCCCCAACACACTCCCTATTCCCACCTCCTCCAAAGCAAGGTCTCCCATGGGGAGTCAGCAGAGCCTGGTACATTCAGTTGAGGCAGGTCCAAGCCCCTCCTTCCTGCACCAAGGCCGCGCAAAGTGTCTCACCACAGCCACTAGGTTCCAAAAAGGCCAGCTCATGCACTAGGAACAGGTCTTGATCCCATTGCCTGGGGGCCCCCTATACAGTTCAAGCTACACAATTGTCTTGCTTATCCAGAGGGCCTAGTCCAGTACCATGGGGGGACCTCAGCTATTGGTCCACAGTTCATGTGTTTCCACTAGTTTGGCTAGTTGTCTCTGTACTTCTTCCAGTCATGGTCTCGATATCCCTTGCTCATAGAATCCCTCCTCTCTCTCATTGACTAAAATATGTGTTCACCATATGTCTACTTTTGTATCTGAAACACTAAATAAAGGCACAAGCATAAACCATGAGTAGACGCATATTTAAAATGAATCATCAGGACACCTACAGTTGCAAAATTGTGCCACACCAGTTAGTATCAAAATGGTTATGAAAAAAGAAATTAATGGAAAATTTGATCTAAATGTAATGCTAGCCTGTTCTGAACTGTCTGTTCATTTCATTACAGCATTATTTTGAATTTAGACTCTAGTGTTCATTGTATTTCCTTCCATTAATTTGGGAAGTAAATGGCTTATATCACTACTTATGAAAATTCAGAAAATTTCAATGAGTTATGAACTTATATTTTGCCTCATTTTACTGAAAAAAATTGAAACCAATTCAAGGATCTCTTCCATAAGTTAACGTGAAAACCATGGAGATTTTATTACACTAGCTTTCTATTGCAGACATGTCTAAGTTTTACACAAATTCATGGGCCATAATGCCACCTTGAGGCTCATTCCCATGTGTTCAATCATTTCTACTATCAAATGCATGGAGACAGCAGGATGGAAAAGAGACAAGAAAAAATCAGATTCCAAGAGCAATCCAGGTCACAGTTGTATTGGGTAAACACTGAGAACTGCTTACCTACCCAAAGGGTTTATCTAATGGGTTCAGAAAATCATTTTCCCAAGTGTATTTATTCCGATTCCTCTTTAAGAACAACCTAGAAAAAAAATCACCTACTTGACAATTAGCTGGTGGTAATAACTGAGGAATGGACATGGAAAGTCTCAGAAACTTGAAGAAAAACAGATGTTTCTGGGTTTGGGTTTTTATTTTTCTTTTTTCTCTGATAGAAGGGGAAAAAACAATCTTAGAAAAATATGTCTTGCTTGAGCACATTGTCTCCATAAAAACAAAAGAGAGGAAAAAAAACTACATTTCTCTCATAAAAGGATTGAAAAGCCACAAGTATCAAAAACTACTACAAAGACAATAGATTGAATCAAAGTAGAGAGCTGGCATTGACTTCAGTTCAGCTGCAGCTACTCCAGACATTTGGAAGCCCGGAGCTGCGTTCTATCACTAAACTTTAGAAAAGGGAAAAAACAAAACAAACAAACAAAAAAAACTGAAATGCTTTTGGAAATGCATTGCAGAGGGGAACTCTGAGATGTCATTCTATAATTAGAGAAGAGCTTCCTGTGGTGATATTGTGTCTTCCAATATATTGTGCACCTTAATAAACTTATCTGGGGTCAGAGAACAGAACAGCCACTAGATAGACATAGAGGCCAGAAAATGGTAGCACACACACCTTTAATCCTAGCATTCCAGAGGCAGAGATCCATTTGGATCTCTGTGAGTTCAAAGCCATACTGGAAACAGCCAGGCATGGTGACACACTCCTTTAATCCCAGGAAGTGATGGCAGGAAGCAGAAAGGTATATAAGGTATGAAAACCAGGAACTAGAATCTGTTAAGCTTTTAGGCTTTTGAGCAACAGTTCAGCTGAGATCCATTTGAATGAGGACACAGAGGTTTCCAGTTTGACGAAACGACATCAGCTGAGGAATTGGCGAGGTGAGGTTAGCTGTGGTCTGTTCTGTCTCTCTGATCTTTCAGCGTTCACCCCAATATCTGGTTCCGAGTTTGTTTTTATTAATAAGACCTTTTAAAATTCGTGCTACAGCTTCCTAAAGTTTTTGGAGATGGCTATGTTTTCAAAGGCTAATGGGTGAACTTACCAAGTGCTTATTTGATAATTCAAGGAGCCACACTTATTAAGATAAAGTTTAAAACTAGCTGCCGATAGGTAAATGCAAGGTTATTTTCCAATTTGGACACTTTTCCAAATTCTCTTCGAAACTCTGTTGATTCCTTTGATGTGCTGGTCAGTGCACTTCCAGAGAAAGGACTCATGCAGCATTACACTTCTCTTCAGCTGAGAGCCATATGCCCATCATGGCACCACTCGTAAATCAAAGGACCTGTCGGAAATTGCTTTTTCTATTCAAAGTAAATGTGTTACCTGTAGTACTCCGTGTAGGGTTGAGGTCTCCTTGGCTCACCCGTGTACATGGTAGTCTATTGTTGTCTTTCTTCACGTCATTTTTTAAACAGTCGTTTTGGCGGGACTTTAACGGTGTAGCTTCTGACAATTCTAGCAGACACACTCTCACAACAAACTCCATAACTCTTGATTCTTACAACCTTTCAGCTGAGGAATGCTGGGAGCAAGAGAAATAGTCTTTGGCAGGCGAGAACACACCAACCCTTTATCCAATATCAAATGGCCAGCCCTGAAAACTTACATAAAAGTAACATTATACAAACTGAACAGATTTTATTTATGTATTTATCAATGCACACATATATGTGTGTGTGTGTAGCAACAGCTAATGTAAAAAGAGTTCGTGAATTTGAAAGAGAACAAGAAGGGGTGTGTGAGAGGGCTCAAAGGGAGCAAAAAGAAGGGAGAAATGTATTTTTATCTATCATAATCTCAAAAAATAAAAAAAAAATAATTTTTAAAAGTAAGTGAAATTTTACTAGTTCTGAAAGTGAGCTTAAGCCATTAGGAAATGAAGGTCTAGTACAGAGAAACTAACTCCTTTGTAAATAAAATTACATCATAGGGTGTACAAAGAGCACATACTTTGTTTTTCTGTAAGTGTAACTTCATGTATTATATTATTTTTCTTTGCTGGCTTCTAAATAGCTAGTTTGACTCTCAGGTGAGTTCATGTTCATTATCAAATAGCTTTTGTTCTAGTAAATAAAGGGCAAACACACACACACACACACACACACACACACACACACACACACACATATATATATATATGATTCTAATCATATTGTCTATATGTTTACAATGTTTCCATGCAGGTGATAATAGAACCCTACCTAAAGGTTCAATGTACAGGAACTTCCACTACCTAGGTTTTGGGGAGTTGGAGAGAATTGCCCATTTCTCCTGAATTTCCCTCTTCTTTACCCAGTACTGTCCTTCCTTGGGATCTCAATGACTTGATCTTTTTGTGTGACCTCCCTAACTCTATCTTCTAGGTTATAAGGACAATGTGCCATCTTTATGAAATATTTAGGAGATAAGTGAACCCAAGAAGAGAATCATAAATCCAATTTGATTATATCAAGAGATAACCACTATTAACTTTGAGATGTAATATCGTTGCAGATTTTTCAAAAAGATATGACATGCTATGTAGTATCTCCTAAGCTATATTTTTCTTAGCGAGTACATTACAGACATGCCAACAAATAGCCATTTATATCTCAATCCATTATTAGTTTTCTAAAGTGGGAGAATATGTACCTTTGTAAATTACATTGCAACTGATGTTGTATGTGAAAGGCATAAGGAACACCCTATAATCAGTAGTTTATTCTGGTTAGGCAACTTGTGTCTATTTATAGCCATCAGAATAAAGACACTTGTAGTCAGAAGTTTTTCTGTGTCCCACCCAGCTGTGCAGTCCCTCAGCTGCTTATAAAGTAATCATTCAGAAGCTTATATTAATTATAACTGCTCAGCCTTTAGTTCAGGCTTATTACTGACTAGCTCTTACACTTAAATTAACCCATAATTCTTATTTATGTTTAGCCACATGGCTTGGTACCTTTTCTCAGTTATGTTTTGACATCTTGCTTCCTTTGTGTCTGGCTGGTGACTCTTAAACCAGCTCTTCCTCTTCCCAGAATTCTCCTTGTGTGCTCACCCTGCCTATACTTCCTTCCTGGCTACTGGCCAATCAGTGTTTCATTTATCAACCAATCAGAGCAACACATATTCACAGCATACAGAATGACATCCCACAGCAGACAATTTCAGTGATATCCACATGACTTTAAATTTTCTATCATATTGTTTCCCATAAGAAACTGTCCTATAAATAACCAGAAAAAAATATATTGAATAGCACCTATAGGTATTGTCATATAAATAAATAAGCATCTTTCTCAATAAGTTGAATCAGAAAAGTCTATGGACGAAATATATGTTAAAATAAATTGAATCAGAATTAAAACAGGAGATGGTCCCCGAGGGAAAATACATTTTCTAAAACAAATTTTCATAATATTCTTAAATTGATCCATATGACAGAAGGGGCGTGGGATGTGCACAGCATCAAAGAGTCAGCTTGACTTCATGGGAACGATTCCACATGAGCATCACAAGCATGCCATAAATTTAAGTAATGAAGAGGCCCATGTTGAAGACGAGCATGGGAATCTTTATACATAAAACTACATCTGTGCACCCATGCTCTCTGACTCTCAGTTTAAAAAGAAACTGGTTCTGATTTTTAAGTGAGTATGTACAAAAAACTAACTGGTCTGATGCAATTAGCATGCTCTTTCCCAGCTACTTTTTATATTTGCTTTTTTGTTCCCACATTCACCTCACTGCATAACATACAATATAAATAATGCAAGAAAAATATTCATGTCCATAACCAAGATGAGGGTATAATGTTCAACATTAGTCTATAATAATACAGTATAGATACAGAATCTGGAATAAATGTTTTAATAGTTTTCCCATGACCAGGCACAGCAGCTCACACACATGACCTCATCACTACATAAGCAGATAGTGAGTCTCAACCTAAAATTTGTCCTGCCTGCAAGATGTGCTGGGGTAAAGGTAGCACAGAACTTGTGGGAAAGGCCAGCCAGTGCCTAGTCCAAGTTGAGACCTGTGCCACCAGAGGGAATTCATGCCTAACATTGCCTGTAGGGCCAGGAACCAGAGGATGGATAGCCCAGAGACCTAGCATATAACCAAACATGACTGCCCCCTCAAAGTTAATGAAATGATTCCTAATGATATTCTGCTATACTAATAGATCAGAGCTTAGCATAATCGTTATCAAAGAGGCTTCATCCAGAAATTGATAGGAGCAGATGCAGAGACTCACAGTCAAACATTAGGCAGAGCTCTGGGAATCCTGTGGAAGAGGGGAAGGAAGGATTGTAGGAGCCAGAGAATTCATTGACACCACAATAACATGGCCCACAGAATCAGATAAACAGGTCTGACAGGGCCTCACAGAAACTGGAGCAGAAATCAAAGAGCGTGTATAGATCTGACCTAGGTCCTCTACACATGCATTATTTTTGTATAGCTAGGTATTCCTGTGGGACTCCTAACAGTGGGAGTGGGGGCTATCTCTGACTCTTTTGTCTATTGTTGGGACCCTTTACTTCTTACTGGATTGCCTCACCCAGCATCGATAGGAGGGTATGTGCCTAGTCTTACAGTAACTTGCTTTGCCCTTGGATGCCTGCTCTTTTCTGAAGGGAAACGGATGAAGAGTGGATCTGGAGGAGAGGGGAGATTTGATGGGGGATGGACTAGGAGAAGAGGAGGGAGGGGAAACTTTGATCAGGATGTAATGTAGAGAGAAAAATAAATGAATAAGTATTTTTTAAAAAGAGAACAATATTGTGTTAATATTAATTATAATTTTTCAAAAGTACAAATATATTGTCTTTTGCTATTCTCTCTTGAGTGTTACAGATCCTTGCACTGAACCAATATATCATCACCTGCAAACCATGCTAATTTCACTCTTAACTTTGCATTGTATGAGTTTTCTTTCCTGGAAAACACTATCTTTGGAGTCACACTCAGCTCAAATTTGTGATCATCCTGCCTCAGGCTCTGAGTGCTGGGGTTAAACAGGCATGTGACACAATACTTAACCAGAGCGTCCTTTCAAAAGAGATTACACTGTCACTGGTCTTCAATAACAGTCAACTTTTAGTGGCAAATTAGTACAATGATGAACTTTGTATTTCTACCAATAGCTAAATAGAATAAAGTCACTTTTAGTCACTTTTGGTAAGAAAAGTCACAGAGAAAGGATGTGTTTGATTTACATTCAGTAAGAAAGCAGGTTTCCACAATATTCTGAAGTTATATAAATGATCTAAAACTAAATTTATCTTAAACCTAGTTATTTTGATTCCACATTTAAGAAAGCAGCATGTTTAATTCAGAGAATGACACCTAAATGAAAATATATTCAGCAACTATTCACAAAAATAACAGTGAGATAACTAGGAAGGTTGTAAAAATGCACCCTAGAAAGACTAACCATTCCTTGCAAATGCCTGTCTCTCTACCCTCTCCAGTTATTTTCTTCACATTTTTTTGACAATGGGACTGCTTTTCTAAGTCCCTACAACAGCAGGCATAGAATAAAACTTGAATATACCCTTTTTTTCAAGATAAAAATGAAGATGGAGAGGAATAATTCAGTTTTTAGTAGTTAATTTATGTCATGCGGAGATTAGGAAAATATTATAAAAATGTTATGACAAGAAATTAGACTGGCAATCAAGGACACAACAGGATTTAAAATAAAAAGTGAATCTTAAAAGGAGGTAAAGACATTAATGTTTTCCCTTTGAAATAAGATTTTAAGAAGATGTGATAAATTTTCCAGGCTCAATATTCATCAACATATAACAATTCCTAATGTATAAAGCCTTTTTATTAAGAAAGAAGGGTCGGATTTCTGTAATGTTTGTAATAAATAAGACGTTTACTTCCCACACAGTTTTCAGATATGTTAAAGCAACATAAGGAAGTAGGCCTTTTACTTTCTGGTCATAGATTCTGCCCCTCTGCAACCCAAGAAGATCGCATTCCTCCAAACTCACCCTAACCTCAGATAATATTTCCAGGGAAATACAAATAGCATGGTGTCTGCTACTATACAAAGAATTTCCTCAGTATTTAGTGCCTCTTTTGGTTGCTCAGACCCTGTGGGTTAGGAACTCAGGCTGAGTATGGCTCAACAATCTCTCTGCCTAACTGAAGACGTGAAGACTAGAACCATTGGAAAGTTCATTGATACTGTGAAGATTAAAATGACTGATGTCTGACATCCTTGATGATCCGCAGTATTTCTATTGCTTTGTTCTTTGGCCAAAATGTGCCTTAAGGGATGGTGGCTTCAGTGGAAATTCTTGCTTTGTCTTGTCAAGGAGCTCAAGGCTGGTACCCTGAGAAAGACAATTGTTTGGCAACTGCTTTCTTTTCTGTCTGAGAATCACACTAGACTCTTACAGCATCAGCTCTTCAACATCCAGTTGTTAGAAGTGAGTCACAGCTGCAGTCCAGAGTAAGAGAGAAAATAGTTGGATGCCACCTCTTGCAGAATGAGGTTTGAGAATTCATAGATGGGTTTGGAAACCACCTTAGGAAGAGTAAATGACATTTCCCAGAAGATTGACCTCATAATAGAAACCAAACAATTGGACATTATAATTATCAGGCTAGGTTCATAAAATGCCATTTTTATAACTACTAAACATGTTTAAAAGATTTAGACTGTTCATATAGTTATCCAAATGTGCCCCTCTTCCTTGTAAAATTCTAACTGAATATCACAAAGACATGCAGACTTTTCTCCTGTAGCCAGATTTCTGCTCCTTCTGGGGGATTGTCAGGAAATTGTCCATCCACTGGTAGTAAGAAGGACCCATGTGACCAGTTGCAGCCCTTGTTTGTGAGTAGGGGCCAGCCACAGTGGCCTTCTTCCATGCTGTCTTCCTTGTTGTAAGCGGGATTATTCCTTTGGCATCACCGTGACAAAATGCTTAACTAAACTTCAGGAGGAAGGGCTTATTTGGGTTCATAATGTGAGAGTGATTTCGATTTGTCATGGCTTGGAGGACACAGTGGCAAAATCATCTTCGTCCACGGTAGAGAGAGATGCAAACGCTTGTTTTCACGGCAGGCAGGTACAGCAGAGAGTATAGTCAGGGACAAAGGGTTGGTATAGCAACCAGAGTTGGACCACATAGTGGGGTGGTGGGCTGCTTCTGCAAACAGGGCTCTAACTCACAAAGGCTCTGCATCTTTCCATGGCTGGGGAACAAGCTTCACACAGGAGTAATGGGAGCTATTCCAGATTCAAACCATAACAGCAGGTACTCCAAAAAGGACAAAAGTTCCTTACCTCTAATGACCACATTGGAAATAAGGTCTAAGATGCAAATAACTAAGGTTGGATGAGCAATCGCCAAGTATGACTGATGTCCTTATAAACCCATGAAGCGAAGGGTTTATAAGAAAAATCCCCAGGAGGCATGAAGGCAGAGACTAAAGTCACCCAGCTGCAAGCCATGGACCATCAGAGTCACTAGACATGACTTGAAATGCTTGGAAGAGACTCTTTCCTAGAGCCACAAGACTACCAATAGCTTCATTTGGGGCTTCCAGTCTCTAGAACTTGTTGTTCTAAGGTTCCCTGGCAGTGGCAATTGTAGACCTCGGTGTTAATCACGGAAGAGGCCTCATGTTGAGATGCAAAGGGCAAAAGGAATAAAGCACTGTGGTTGCTGATGTGAATGACCGTGGACTTTAAGTTAATTTTTTTTGTTTGTTTGCTTGTTTTTTGGGTTTTTTTTGTTTTGTTTTGTTTTGTTTTGTAAAAGGCACCTGAGACTTGTGGATGATTTGTTGTTGCAACATAGGCCAGACTATCTTGATTAATATCAACATTCACATATAATTATATTCATTACTAATACATTTCTATTTCACCTTCAGGTGGATATAACTTCATATAGGTGAAAACGTGCATATTTTCCAAACAATGAATGTGGATGAGGATACATGGACATTTAGACATAAATTTTATATATACATATATATATACATATACATTATATATAAAGAGAACAGCTATTAAATATAATCGTATGTTTATTTAACATTTGACATAAGTTGAGAAATGGGATAAAATGTAAAAATCATTAAAATGACTGTTTTTTTAAATACATGTGTGACTTTATAATTATAAATATTAAAAAGGAATAAAAGTAAGAATGTTAACACATTTTAACTCAACATTTAAGGATAAGAGATTTCATATATGCTGAAACATCATTTTATAAAAGTAATTTTCCATTATACCTCTTGGAATTAGATATTATACAAATCACCTAAAATATATTTGATCATGGTAAAAATGTGCATTAATAAATCACAATGTTTAATCATTTCAAGCATCCAGTTCTGCAGGGTCAAGTATTTTATTATTGTGCTGTCAATCTCTCCTCCCTCACTGCAAAACCAAAATTCTGTAAATCCATTAAGTAAGGACTCCTCCTCTCTTCTTTCCAGACTCTGGCCAATGCCTTTCTCTTTTCTATCTGTGGATTTGACTACCGCAGACATAACATGTGGGTGGAGTAATCAACTATCTCGCATGACTGGTTTATTTCACTTAGTATAATGTCCTCGAAGTTCATTCATGTTGAAGCATGCATTAGAATTTCCTTCCCTTTTTAAGACTGAATGGTATTTTATCTACTCACTTGTTGCTAGGCATTTGAACAGTTTCCACTGTTGTGAACTGTAATATTGCTTCTACAAACATTGGCAGAGGCATAACTCTGGGAGACCCTGCTTTCAATTTCTTTGCAGTTATATCTTGATGTAGAATTGCTAAGCCAAATGGTGATTCTATTTCTAACTTTTGAAGGTTGACCATACTGTTCTTCATAATAACTGTGCCATGATGTGTTCCTGATACTGCACACAGGTTTACATTTCCTTATTCTCATCAACTACTCATCATTTTTAATACCAGCCATTTGTCATACTTACAACTTACATCTCTTTAATGGTTGGCAGTAGTAATCACCTTTCCATATATTTTTTTTGGAAGTTTGTGTGTCTTCTCTAGAAAATGGATATTCATATCATGTTCATTTTAAAATTGAGGTTTATTATTATTGAATGCAGGAGTTCTTTGTATAGTCTGCATATTACCTCATTATATATATGCGTGTATATATATATACATATACATATATATATGATTTGAAAACATAGTCTCTCATATTATATATCTGATATACTGAATTGTGTCCTCCTCAGACTCATGCACTGAAGTCTTTACAATAAATATGTCAGAATGTGACTGTATTTGGAATGGGTGTTTGATTGCCTTTGTCTCCATTGATGTTGAGACTGCCAGCATTTTGCAATATATATGTGGAATTAATTATATTGCATTACAATGTTTAATTTTCTAGTTCCATCACATTCATTATTTCATTTGATTCAGAATTAGAATTTCACTCAGATATATTGACTATTGATTACAAATTTTGCTAAATATGTTTTGAGTAACTTTCTTATCCAAATCCTGCAATTGTCCATTTGAAGATAGTATTGATGACAGTTTCTTTACACAACTTTATATCAAGAACTATAAAATAGTATTTGCATATCCAACATGAATTTCACCCCATGTTTCAGTAAAACCAAAAAATGCAGTATTTTTATAGTGTGATTTTTCTCTGTCGTTTGAGGCAGTGTGACTAACTATGGTCAACTGTGGGGAATGTTAGTCATTTCAGACTTTTGATTCAGAGAAGCCAGCATCTCAGCCGTGAGGAATTTAAAGGACATCTTGATGCTGGAGGGAACACCTGTTCTTGGAAACCGGCATCTGTTCTGGCTGGCTGGTTATGAGCTACTCAGCGTCTTTACCTTTGGATGAGGTTGGCCAGCTCACCACGTGCTGAGATGCTGCCTTTGCTGGTTTGCTCTGGTTCAAAGTCAGTATGTTCTTTATTCTCCTTGACTTGACTCAGATCTACTGTTCTATTTTCAGCCACTTCTCTTGAAGGTCCTAAGGAACAGATGGCTTTGGTGACTCTGGAGGCTGCATTATTTTATCAAGACATTTCTGCCTCAACAAGTCAAGCTGCCATGTTCATACTTCTAGGGAACAGGCTGATATACCCTGCCACTCTGCTTTTTTGGTGTTTCAATTAAACTAACCTGGACAAAGGCCAGTCTGGATACTGAGGAAGGAATGCACACAGTCCCCAACAGATTGCCACTGAGCTTTCCCCCCAACATTTTTTTCTTCCTCTTTAGAATATTGAATGTTATCTATCTAGCTGGTGGCTTTTTCTTTTTTTATATGAGAGATTTTTTTTTTATTCATTTTACATACTAATCACAGATCCCCCTCTTCCCTCCTGCTGCCCCTCCATCCTTTCCCCTCAACCCACCCCTCATTCCCTCCAGAAAAAGGTAAGGCCTCCCATGGGGAGTCAGCAGAGCCTGGTACATTCAGTTGAGGCAGGTCCAACCCCCCCCCCACCTGCATCAAGGCTATGTGAGGTGTCCCACCATAGGTAGTGAGCTCCAAAAAGCCTGCTCATGCACTAGGGATGGATCCTGATCCCTTAAGCAGATCAAGCTACACAACTGTCTAGTATATGCAGAGGGCCTAGTCCAGTCCAGTGGAGGTTCCACAGTTGTTGGTCTAAAATTCATGAGTTCCCACTAGTTTGGTTTGGTTGTCCTTGTACGTTTCCCCATCATGATCTTGATGCCCTTTGCTCATAGAATCCCTCTTTTCTCTCTTTGACTGGACTCCTGGAGCTCAGCCTGGTGCTGGGCTGTGGATATCTGCATCTGCTTCCATCAGTTACTGGATGAAGGCTCTATGATGACAGTCAGGGTATTCACCAATCTTACTACTGAGGTAAGCCAGTTCAGGCACTCTCTCCACTATTGCTAGTAGTCTAAGCTGGGATCATCCCTAGCACCCGGTTTCTCCCTATCCCCATGATGTCTCCCTCTATCATGGTATCTCTTTCATTGTTCTCCCACTCCATCCCTGTTCCAGCTCAACCATCCCTTTCCTGTAGCTAGAGTTTTCCTGCCTGGCCCATGGTCAGGACAAATCTCTCTCACCCGCCAGTCCCACAGCCACTCAGACCCAACCAAGTAAACACACAGAGACTTATATTACTTATAAACTGTATGGCTGTGGCAGGTTTCTTGTTATCTAGTTCTTTTATCTTAAATTAACCCATTTCTATTAATCTACAAGTTGCCATGTGGCTCGTGGCTTACCGGTATCTTAACATGTTGTTTCTCCTCATGGCGGCTGGCAGCGTCTCCCTGCCTCAGCCTTCCACTTCCCAGAATTTTCTTCTCTGCTTCTTCTGCCTATACTTCCTGCCTGTCTACTGGCCAATCAGCATTTTATTTATACAGAGTGATATCCACAGCAATTCCCTTACGTTCTCATCCCCCATCTGTAGTGGCTGCTCTTCCAGAGGTCCTGGGCTTGCTTCTCTTCTAGTCTTCCAGAGGTCCTGAGTTCAGTTCCCAGCAATCACATGGTGGCTCACAACCATTCATAATGAGATATGGTGCCCTCTTCTGGCCTGCAGGGATACATGCAGGCAGAACACTGTATATATAATAAATAAATAAATCTTTTAAAAAAGAGAAAGAGGTTTTTTTCTATTTTATACATGCTTGTTAAATGTTTTTCCTTAATAACATGGTCTCCATCTTAAGGCTCAAGGCTTAAGGCTCCATCTTAAAACAACAAAATGCTCATTGCTTCCTTGTTTTACTAGGGTGTGAATTCTAGGCAGGAAGTACAAAACACTGTGTGCTTACCACTCCCTGGGTTTCAGAAGTAGGCAGGAAGAAGAGGAAGTAACTAAGGATGTTAGAAGTGAAAATCACACTGTCTATATAATTTTATTCTGCAGTACATGTGAAATTCTGAAAATAGTGCCAACTATTTAATAAGCTGGTTTATTTTAAGTATGTAAGAGATTAACCGGGTATATATCATGATGCATTTACAAAGTAGGGAAATTAAAACTCAAAGGTTTACTTGATGGCTAACAGTCACAGGCTATTGGGAACAACTCAAGAAAATGAGTTCTCTGTTACTTTTCTGTTGCCTTTTCAGGGTGTGGTGTAGCCTCCAGGGCTTAGTGAGAAGCAATGTTTTATAACTAGTACTACATTGGTACCAAGGATGCCTTTCTTTTTATCCTTAAAATAAAATATAATATAATAAGATAAAAAAAAAACTAACACTGCGGTTAGATAAATCAAACAAACAGAAAGAAAAGAGCCCAAGAGAAAGCACAAGAATCAAAGATCTACTTGTTTGCACACACAGGAATTCCATAAAAACACTAAAATGGTAGCTATAATATATACACAGAGGACCTGAGGCAGACTTGTGCAGGCCCTGTGCATGCTGCCCCAGTCTCTGAGAGTTCATATGAGCTTTGATCGTGTTGATCTAGAGGACTTTGTTTTCTTGGTGTCCTCCATCCCCTCTGGCTCTTACACTCTTTCTGCCTCCTCTTCCACCCACTGAAAGAGGAAGCTTCTCTAATGGCTGAGCAAGGCCTTAATTTATGAGTAAAACAGAATGTCATTAGGAGTCATTTTATTGGTATTTTTTGTTTGTTTTTGATTTTTTTAATTTTTTTTTAATTCTAAGTAACTGTGTTATCTAATCTCAAGTTCTTGGTCACCCAAGTAGTGTTGAGTATGGGTTGCATCTCACGGAGTATGTCTTAAATCAAATCAGATATTGCTTAGTTACTCCCACAAGCTTTGTACCATCATTTCCATACATTTCTTCCAGGCAGAGCAGTATTGTTGATCAAACAGTTTGTGGCTGGGTTGGTGTTTTACTTTTGGTAGGATGCATCCTGTACCAAAAAATGCTAGCACATAGGGGTGAAAGCTCTATGTGGACAGCAACTTGGCTTCTCCATGTTCAATGAGTTGTGCTGGTGCTGTCTTCAGCAATGGAGCCTTGCATTCAGTTTGTGGAGGGCAACTTACAGCCTTGACAATAGCCTGGGTTGTTTGGGGCTTTCAATTTGATGCCTTTGGCCAACAACTCAATTAGATATAAACCAGTCCTTGTACTGGAAGCTCTGTTTGGTAACAAGAGATGACCATTGGGGTTCCCCCATTATTTGGCAATTTCATTTAGATCATTTTAATATATGTATGTAGCATGAATCTTAAATAGTCTTAATAAAAACAAACCCAGAACCAGGTACTGGGGTCAATGCTGGAAGATCAGAGAAGCAGAACAAGCCACAGCCTCCTCACCTTGCCAGTTCCTCAGCTGGTCCTGTTTCCTCAGACTGGAAGCCTCTGAGTCCTCATCCAGAATGAATCTCAGCTGAACTGCTGCTAAAAGCCTAAAAGCTTAACTAGGCTCTAGTTCCTCATCCTCATGCCTTAAATACCTTTCTGCTTCCTGCCATCACTTCCTGCTTCCTGCCATCACTTCCTGGGATTAAAGGCTCTTGTTACCACACCTAGCTGTTTCCAGTGTGGCTTTGAACTCACAGAGATCCAGATGGATCTCTGTCTCTGGAATGCTAGGATTAAAGGCATGTGTGCCACCATTTTTCTGGCCTCTATATCTAGTGACTGTTCTGTTCTCTGACCCCAGATAAGTTTATTAGGGTGCATAACATTTTGGGGGAACACAATATTACCACATATGTATATATTTTAGAAAGATTCTACTGTATTAGGTTTCCATACCACCCCTCAAATGGCCCTTAACTTTGACTCTCTCCCCTTATTTTCTCCCTTATCCCCCTCTTCCCTGTCCCTCCCTACTTGATCCTCCTGTTCTGTCATTCCCCTGTCCATCCATAACTACCTATTCTATTTCCCTTTCCTAAGGAGATCCATCTGTCCCACCTCGTTCTTTATTCTATATCTAACCTCTGTGGTTCTAGCTTGATTGTTATCGACTAAACAACTAATATGCACATATAACCAAATATACACCATATTTTTCTTTCTGAATCTGAGTTACTTCAGAATGAAATAAGAAGATTACTCAGGATGATTTTTTCTCCCTAGTTCTATCCACTTACCTGCCACCTTCATGATTTTATTTATTTTTAATTAATTAATTTATTTATTTGTTTATTTGTTTGTTTGTTTGTTTACATCTGAGTAATACTTCGTTGGGTAAATGTACCACATTTTCTTTATCCTTTTTTTTTTTCTGTTGGGGGACATCTAGTTGTTTCCAATTTCTGGTTATTATGAATAGAGTATCTGTGAACATGGTTGAGAAAGTATCTTTGTGGCAGAATGAAGTGTGCTTTGGATAGATAGTCAAGAGTGGCATAGCTGGATCTTAAGTTAGGTAAATTTCCATCTTCCTGAAGAACCACCGCACTGATTCCCATCGCGGCCGGTTGAGTTTGTACTCTTACTGCAATGGATGAATGTCCCTCTTACTTCACATCCTTGTCAGTATGAACGGTCACTTGTCTTATTGATCTTAGTTATGGCAGCTCTAAGATGAAGTCTCAAAGTGGATTTCATTTGCGTTTCCCTGGTTGCTAAGGATGTCAAACATTTCTGTAAACTGCCTTTATTATGTTAAGGTTTGTCGTTTGTGTCACTAAACTCTCCAGGACTTTTTCATAACGGGGTGTTCGATTTTGTCAAAGGCTTTTTCGGCATCTAATGAGATGATCGTGTTTCTTTTTCCATGTGTTTGTTTATATGGTGAATTATATTTATTGATTTATGTATGCTGAACCATTCCTGCACCTCCGGGATGAAGCCAACTTGATCATGGTGGATGGTCTTCTTTTATGTGTTCTTTGATTTTGTTTGTAAGTATTTTATTGAATTTTTTGCATCTATGTTCATAGGGGAAATTGGTCTGTAATTTTCTTTATTGGGTCTTTATGTGGTTTTGGGTAGCAGGGTAACTGTGGTCTCATAAAACTAATTGAGGAATGTTCTTTCTGTTTCTGTTTTGTGGGATAATTTGAAAAGTGTTGGCATTAACTCCTCTTTAAAAGTCCGGTAGAATTCTGCACTAAAACCATCTGATCCTGGGGGTTTTTGTTAGACGACTTTTAATGACTGCTCCTCTTTTGCTAGGGGTAATAAGTCTTTTTAAATTGCTTATATTATTTTGATTTAACTTTGGTAAGTAGTATGAATTGAAAAAAGTATCAATTTCTTTTAGATTCTCTGGATTTCCTTGGTGTCTGTTGTTATGTCCCCTTTTTCGTATCTAATTTTGTTACTTTGAAAATTCTCTTTACACCTGTTAGCTAATTTTGATAAAGGTTTGTCAATCATTAATTTTCTTAAGGCACCAACTCTCTATTTCATTGGTTCTTTGCATTTTGTTCATTATTTTTTATAATTATTACTTTTTGTGTTTTATTGCTTTACGCTGCAGAGCTGGGGTTGAGCTAAGGGTTGGATTTGGAGGCACAGAGAGAGAAGTGAAGATCTACAGTTCATTGTTCTGCCTTTCTTTAGACAAAAACTCAATAATTCTAAACAAAGTTACTGTCTTTCAGACATTTTTAGACCTATAATTATTTCCTAAATTTTATAACCATTTTGGAAAATTGATTTCTCTGCTTTGTTACATGGACATTCCATAAATGCACAAGATCAAGAAAACTTTTGTTATTTGACTAGGGCATAGAATAATATTTTGGGAATAGTTTGCACAGGGTTTGTTTATATTGCTGGATACATTTCCACATCTAAGAAATATGAGTTTTAAAAGAGATCTAACTTTGGAAAGTGTGTGAATTGGACAAAGAGAAAAAAATGTGTCCTAATGAATGAATAAGTATTAATTTCAGGATGAATAAAGTAGTTGTTGTAGTGCAACATGGCTGAAAGCCAACATTCAAGAGGACCAGGCAGGAGGTAACTGTGAGTTAGAGCTCAGCCTGAGTTACAGGCTAGCTTGGGATACATAATGATTCTGTATCATATTAATAGATAGCATATACACATATGTGAATAATAGAATATAGATATATACATACACAGATGGTTACAAAAGAAGCACTATGGTATTAGACTTTGAAAAGAATAAATCTCAGACCAAATTTCAGAAATTTTGTTAGCTAAGTGAATTCCTTACACCATTTTTAAAGGGACATAGAAAAATACAATAAATGAGCTAAGTAAATTTTACACTGATGTAACTTGATTTGTTTTTCAAATCATGAGTCACAATCCAATTCAATTTAGGAAATGTAAGTGGCACAAATCTTCAAGTTTTCATTTTCCTTGAAGCTTTGACTAGTACATAGAATAAGTTGACTCTGTTTTGAGAACTTTGGTTAGGATGCAGGCTTTCTCTCTTCTAGGATAAGTGTTCTGTGGTCTAATTGCTGGCTTGCATGTACTAATACACATTTTTTTTCCAAAGAAGGTGTCACACTGTTTCCCAGAGTGTCTAGGAATTTTTGCTAAATGGTTATGCTGCCAAACTGTCTTCTTAGTATTTATGTTTATAACAATATAGCTGGGTTGCTTTCAATCTTAGCCAGAGAAGCTTCTTGTTTTAGTATGTCACAGTCAATGTAGAGACTCATAACTGGTCACCAAACTTAAAATAAGATACTCAGCCCTGAAAAGGTGCAAACTTCCTCACTAAGGCTCAGGGAACACAATGGAAGAAGAGGCAGAAAATATAGGAACTGGATAATGGGTAGTTGTGCTGTGAAATCTGCCTGGTGGACATTTCACGACTGCTGCCCTTAAGAACTCAGCAGCTGTGGATGCCTACACAAAACCTGAATAAGATCAAGTCAATTAAAGTTTGAGTATTAATGGGAAAGGTGATCACAAGGCTCCAGACCTTGACAGATGCTGTTGGAGCAAGAACCATTTGGGGGGTTGGCCAATGGTACATTCCTTATGCTTCAGTGGATGCCCCACACCAATCACATATGTGCAAGACTAACTGTCCTTAGTAGACTATTTAAAAGAACTGAGAGCTGTAGGGAGAAGAGGAAAGGAAAGGGGAAGGAAATGGAGGAGGATGAAGAAGAGGATGAGAGAGGAGGAGGAGGAGGAGGAGAAGAAGAAAAATGAAGTTGGAGAAAGAAGAAAAATATAATGAGAGAAATCTAGGGGAAGTTAGAGGGAAGAAATTAGGAGTGGTTATGATCATATGTCATTTATATATATGAAATTCTTGAACTGTATATATGTTATATATATGTATATATATATAAACATTTTGCATTATTGAATCTAATGTTGAGATTCTGGAATTTATTTAGATGATCTCTTTTCACTGGTATCGGCTGACACCTGTTTAGCAAGGTAAATTGGAGCATCACCTTATCATTAACAGTTGATGATAGAAAAACCCTCATTCTACAACTCATGTCTGTTTATACAAAAAGGGGAGGAGCCCTTTGGATAGTAGTGAGGTTCTGTTTCTCTATCCTCCTTTGATAACCCCCTAATTGTGAAGAGCACTAATTGTTTCTTTCTGCTCTTTATTTCTCCTCCACAGACATCATAAGATATCATTTCATTGCCTCTGGACTGTGGTAAAGATCCTCTAACATCACCAATGCAACAAAGTAGGATGCTGCTCCATTAATTTCAGATAATGTTGGAAGTCCTGCATCTTCACAAGCCCCTCACTGAACCCACCTTCATCATTTCCCAACAAGGGTTAATGTATCAGCTGTCTACCCAGTCCCCTGCCCCCCATATTGCCATCCAGCTGGGCATAGGGCCTACCCTTAAGAGTAGTTTGTCCCCCTAGTGAGACTTCCTGGGAAATAACTAAATTTTCATTTGCAAGTGGCTGTCAATTGAGATAGCTTCTGGATTAGTGATGAGAGCGTGTATCCACTTCTTCTTTTAGCTCCAGGACCCTACCTGGTGCAGAGCCATGCAGGCCCTGTGTGTGCTGCATCAGGCTCTGTGAGTTCACATGTGTACTGATCATGTTGAGGACCTTGCTTCTTGGTGTTCTCCAATGCCTCTGGCTCGAATACACTTTCTGCCTCCTCTTCAGTACATCTCCTTGAGCCTGAGAGGGATTGGATAGAAACATTTCATTTAGGGCTGAGAGTTCCAAGGTCTCTCACTTTCTACATATTATCTGGCTTTGTAGGTCTCTCTATATATTGTTGTCTGCTGCAAGAGGAAGCCTCTCTGATGATGGCTGAGAATGGGACAGATCTATGAGTATAGCAAAATGTCACTTGGAGTCACTTTATATCAATATTCTTTTAGTAGAACAGTAGTATTTGGTTTTACCCTAGGTCTCAGGGTAATAAAAGAAAATTTGAAAAAATAGTATTTATACTATACTATTAAAGGTATGTGTTTTAATATATAAAGTAATAATGCATGTTAGTGTATTTCTAATCTCCTAAAATTTGCTTACAAGACAGAGTACTGTTGCCAAAGTACTCTAAAATGATCATTCTTTCTCATCATTTTGTCAGAAGGAAGAAATGCACGTGATAGGAAAAAGTTTTTGCATTATCAGTTTGAACTAAGTGAACGTTCCCACAGTTTGTTCAATGAGTGTTTATTGTTGTTTTGTGACTATCAAGGTGAAAGCCATCCGGCATACTGCCCCAGGGAACGATGGGGAGCAGTGTACTGAGACTCACAAGGAATACCAATACTTAAACCCTGAGTCTGCTCCTAGGAATTATATGCATTCCAGATGGGAATATAATTTTAATGCATGCAATGTTCTTCCAGCTAGGAGATTATTGCATCATAAAGAGAATAGATGTTCATCATTAACAGTATTTGATCCATAGTATTAAAAAAAAGTGAACTGTGAGAAGAGCAGTCCATCAGACAGGCTCTGGTGTTTAATATAAGAAAGAGAAAAGGCGTCATCTGTCTAAAGTTCATATTTTGTGTTACATTTACTTGAGGCCAAGATTCTGAATGAAAAATAGTGAACAGTCAATCATGTGGTTATTTCTAATTATCTGTTTTGACTTTATGTAAGCAGTGCCTTGAGTTTAACATCAATTTTGGTATGCAATGCCCCATACATCAAAATGTACTGACACATTAACGAGGAAGCAAAAATGGAAATGGGAATGGTAACAGTCAAAGTGCTCAAATATTTTCTAAAAATACGACTCAGGATCCAGCTCTGGTTGAAGATTGCACGTGCTTTGGAATACACAGAATGATGAAGCTGTTCTCATGCTTTTTGACCATCTGTTTGCAGTCACAAATCTAATGATGAGAAAAATTCCCATCATGACTTTTCAGATTAATTGATCTGTGTCTCTTTTTGCAGGCTTTTGAAATTTCAGGATCACTAAACAGCATAATTTAAGGAAGATGTAGGATCTTTAACTTTAGATACAAATAGGTAGCAGTGCTTTAAAAAGAATAACATCTGTGTCCTGCATATCAAAAACCAGTCTTAAGACACTCCAGGTATATGTTGACTTGTTTGGAAACTGTCCCATCTAAGGACTCAAACAGAGTTAATAAACAGAAATATCCATAAACACCAGAAACCATGTGGAAGTACATGATCCATGTTCCTGCTGAGTGTAAAGGGCAAGGAATCTACTTTTGCAGTGGTATAGATGACTGTAGACTCACAATTGAGAAAGAGAGATGTAAAAAACCTTTCTATGACAACCTCTACCTCCCAACTAAAAAAGAAAAGAAAAAAGAAAAAGAAAAACATCCTAGACAGAAAGCCATCAAAGAGAACTTTTACAAATTGTGATAATGATGCTGAAGTGTAGCATTCCATAACTGTTGATTTCTGGTGGGGTGCAGTTGGCGAAGGACTCAGTTTTCTTTAAGGGGATGGCCACTGAGAGTTTGACCATGCTTCAGTGAGTATATAGACAGCACAAATTGGACCACTTTCCTCCTCCTCCTCTTCTTCTTCTTCTTCTTCTTCTTCTTCTTCTTCTTCTTCTTCTTCTTCTTCTTCTTCTTCTTCTTCTTCTTCTCCCTTCTCCTTTTCCTCCTCCTCTTCTTCTTTGATTTTTTTGGGGAGAGGTGTCACAAGGTTGGGATGGCAGACCTATGAAGACTAGAAAATGAATGTGATCAGGGTGCATGATGTGAAATTCCCAAATAATCATTAAAGATATTATGTTGGAAAAATAAGCATAAATATCAAGTTTCTTCGAAAAATCACTGTGAAATCTTTACTCAAATGTTTTAATTGCCTAGGGAACTCTTAATATCAAGCTTTATCTTCTGCAGGATAACTTTATCGATAGATCCTGAGTTGCTGGACTCTTCACCCCCAAATTTTGTATATATGAGATAACAGGAGAACCTGGGAGAGTAACTACTATGCTATTATTTGGGTCTTGAGTTTCCAGGGTATTCTTTTATCTACCTCTGTGCTCTCATGACTCCTTTCATGGAAACACCATGCCCAAAGTAAGATTATCCACCCAATTACTTTTTCAACTTCTTTGAAGTATGAAAGTGCTGACATACTCTGAATAAACTGTTCTTGAGACATGATGTGCTCTTGGGCAAGGTTTCAACCAAAGTTATGAGCTCTGGAGTTGAATGAGACAATAAAGCGCTCCAGAAGTGAAACTGAGATGTTCAACTTCAAGTACCTACCTGCATTGACAAGCCAAAAGATGCTGATTATTCCTTGCAGAGTAGCCACGGGTTAGATTGCTGCCTCAGCTCAAGGCAGTTCCTAGAGAAGAGCTCAGCAGTATGTCATGAGTAATTAAACATTATTCTGTACTTCCTGAAGGGCTGGGGGCTTTGGTCCTAGAAGAGGGATGAGAACAATTATGACCATCATCCTGACCAATAAACATTTATCTATTTTTTATGTAAGAATATTGTTTTATGTTAAATAACTAATATTATATATTGGTTATATATATGAATCTTCTATAAATATTCTTTATATAGGATTTTCTAAACAAACTTCATCTAGCCATTATACTTAAGAGGGTATCTAGTTCTCTTGAGCATATACATATACATATACATATACATATACATATATATATGTATATGGTGCTAATTATGTAGGGAAGTGCCCATAAATAATGTCTTTTGGAAAAGGATTGTTAGAAACAAAATATGCTTGGGGCAAGTGAGATGACTCATTGAGTAATAATACCTTCATGGAGCCTGACAACCTGAGTTTGATCACTGGAACCTATGCAGTAGAAGTAGAGAATTGATTCATCCCTAAAGTTCCCTGATTTCCACAAGCACACCATGACATGGTGCCCTCAACCTTTCCCCCAAGACTAATAGAACACCAAAGAAGAGGGAACAGAAGATTTTAAAGGTCAGAAATTGGGAAGGATTGTGGCAAGGCTGTGTCTTCTACATATGATAGAATCACTGCACACTTGAACTCATAGGAGCTATGGTTGCCCACACAAAACCTACACAAGGTAAATGCAGTCAAAATTCCAGGAGGAGTAGGAAATATTTAATCATGTATCTTGTTGCATATTGCTATTAATGTTGCTACCATTATACCTAAGATTATTAAATTCTTACCATGACTAAATATTCCTGTAAGTATTTTAAATTACTAATTCACATTATCTTCACAATTGTCCTATGTCTGTTTATGTTTTAAATAAAGGAGTCGCTATGTCACCATGTAGGCTGGCCTCAAACTTGTGGTAATCCTCTTGTTTTAGCCTTCTGAGTATTGAGATTAAAGATGTGTGCCATCACACCCAACTTCATAAATACTGCGTGAAGTAAGCATCACATATTAGTCACTATTTTTTAGATGAAAATGTAGGACATGAGAAGGTTAAGTCATTTCCTGCAGGTCACACAGCTGGCATTAAGGAAAGCAAAAGTCTAACCCAGCTAGTCTCATTCCCATGCTTGCACTCAGAATAAAGTATGCGCATAAATTAAAGACTGTAACTTCATATCAAATACAGTTAATGGGCTGAGAGTGTTCCATTGCTATCCTGAGATAGCTGTCTGTAACATTTAATGTAATTAGACTAGGCTTTATTTACACAGTGATCAAAGTGTGGCAATAATGGGTAGGAGTTTTGGGATATTTGGTTTTTTATATCAATCTTTGTGTATTTTCTGAATATTCTAGAATATCTTCAACGATTATGGGTTAAAGGAATAAAGTAAAATGACACTGGATTTTCTAGGAAAAAATACATTCACCAATGATAAATCTTAATATTCAAATCAACTGAAGCTTTGGACAAGAAAAAATGGGTGTGTGTATGTGTGTGTGTGTGTGTATGTGAGAGAGAGAGAGAGAGACAGAGAGAGAGAGAGAGAGAGAGAGAGAGAGAGAGAGAGAGAGCTTATTTCCCATCCTCCCCCTTTTTATTTTGCTGTTCCGATGCCTAAATAAAAGTGCAAAGAGTACAATGATTTGAGGCACTTATAAAAATAAGTGTTTTTATAAAGTCCTGTTAATAATAATTCTAATAATACTGACATTTTAGATATATCCACTGAACACTCAAGATAATCTATATTTAATCTTTGGGGTTTTACACTGATCAATCTTAATTATGACTAGATCCCTGAAACATGAGTGTTAGGAAGGTCTGGGAAGTTTCCAGGAACAGCGATTTGGTTTTCACTTACAAAATAAGCAACACATTATCTATTGAACAAAGTGTCAGCTTTAGAAGCTGTCAAGCGATAGTTTCTTTTTCCAGTACTGAAAGCAACTGAGTTATGATCACTCCACATTCTGGGAAATTTTCTTTTGCATAATCATTCAATCACTTTGAGTGGGCAGCAGTACAGCCTTATTACCTTTGCTTATTTCTTTTTCACATGCACTCAGGCCTAATTACAATGCATAGCACTGAAGGTGCAATACATAGCAACTTGCAGAAACATCCATTGTCTTTGCCAGACACTCTTCCGATTGATAGTTCTTGCCTTGTCAGGCAGAGCTGTCTGTACTTTGAGTTGAAAATTGCATTGTCTTCAGTCTCTCCAGAGGTACGCAAGCTTTTTCGTCCTTCTGCAGAGGTACTATACAAACCAAATATTCTCCAAGAACACCTCAACAGAGACAAGTTCCTCCTATCACTTTCAATGCTTATTCTAACATATGGCTTTTGGGGATCCAGAAAATTCAATTATAGACAATTCCAGCCTTCATAACATTGGTCATAATGAATGACCTTCCTTGGCTTTTCAATGTGACTGGTGTACATAGAGAACAACATAGTGGCTACAGCAATTTGGAGAGAATATGGAGTATCCCCTCGGGAGCCATCAGAATTATCAGACCCTCCTTCAGGAAATGAGAGGAAGTGCCAACCCAATGGACATTGATTTGTCCCATGTTCGAAGGTTGCTGAAATAACAAATCACCTTGAGCAAGCAAACCAATCTGACACAAAGAAACCGAGACTATTCTCACATCAGAACAGCAAATGCCATGGCTGCAAATCCCATGGAGAAGTTTGCTAACAGCACTCCCAGAGTAGGAAGAAGGTAATGTGGAAATATAAAATGAAACATGTGCCAGGGGAAAACTTTCCTTGACCCAGTTCCTCGCAGGAAATCTGCTCTAAGTAGACCTTGGCACCAGTTAGGTCAATGGATCATCTGTCAAGGCAAGCAAGTTGTGACAGTAATACTGTGTTCAGAAAGTCCAATCCCCAGGATCAAAGAGTTGAAATAAAATACGCTGCAGGAAAGTACCTTCTCCCAGTGTCAGAAGAAATGGACATCTTCATCTTCATTTCTTAGGCCTGCAGGAGACCTAAGAATTAAAATTCTTAATTGTTTTCTCCTTTTCTAGAGCTCTATACCCTTGAGATACTCTGTGTGCTGACCACAGGACAGGGTACAAAGCCTTGTGTTACCATAAGTGACGTCAAAGGAGACAACTTATCTATTTCTATTGGCTATCTCCTGTGAATTGTGAATCTTGTCAGTTTCTAAAAAGATGATTACTATGGGGGACCAGAGAGCATCAGCATGCAGGCTTCTGGCTTCTTCAGAGCTAGAGAGGTCACCCTGCAACAAGGACACCTACTCAGGGACCTCAGAGGTCAGTGCAGGACCTGAGCTTTGGCTGCAGCATGCTCAGGATCCCCTGAGAGACTGAAGTTTTGGTTCCCGTAGTCTCCAAGGTCAGCATGGGAGTGAGGTTTTGATTTCTGAGGTGCCTGTAATCATTGCTAGATCTGGAGTCTGTACCATTGTGGTTCCAGTTTTCACTTAGGGCCTGTGGCTCTAAACACTGCCCCTGTAGAGTAGTCAGACCTCAGTGGGTCTGAAGTTTGATATTCTGCCTCCAGCAGATCCATAGAATCTAAGGGAGACCAAGGTTGTCACTTTACCTGGTGGTTTAGTTGCTCAGTGTGCATCCCTACCATTGGTCCTGTTGACACATAGATAAGACAGGGTCTCCTCAGTGACTGAATGACAATGAATACCAGGCTTTACCAGTCTCCACTGCTGAATTTTAGCCAGATATTCCTCTGGGGATATTCACAAAGAACAAAATATTCTAAAAGCAGCTTAGTGAAATAGGCACATGAGTCTTCTATGACTATGTGTCCCAAATGCTATAACATTATGTTCAGCTATTTGTCTGCAGAGATGGAGGTGTGACCCGGCACTATTTCAATCCCTTTGGTTTGCTCTAGGGACAGAAGGGGTCTAGTCTGGCCCAAGCTCCAGAATTGTCCATGGCTGAAATCAACCTTCCATACTTCCTCAAATGCACTACAGAAGTAATATCTCATTCCGTGTGCACACCATCCAGTAAATATTATATTTTTATGAGACCCTAGATGACCTACCTCCAACTCCATTGGGCTACCTGATGGTCTTGTTAGACACTTGCTTGCACTAAAGACAGAACTCTACGTGGTTCTATGCAGTCAGCCATGGCCTATACTGACAGTTGTCAACAGAGTTGTGGTACCATTTGGAAACACAGGAGACCTGTTTGTCTCAGAAATGTCTTCCTAATAGATTGTTGAGAAGTAGCATGATGCTTTGTTAATGTAGTCCTAATGCTCTAGATAAGTCCTATACCATATTTCCTTGGCTTTCCCTGAAAACACACATACAGGTAAAATTATACAAACCGAGGAGGTTATATTTAGGAAGACACACACACACACACATACACGCACACACACACACACACACACACACACACACACACACACACACACACAAAATAGCAAAGAAAAAAAAGAGGTCATGAAGTTGAGAGAGAACAAAGAAGGTTGTATAGGAGGGTTTGGAGCAAGGGAAGAGAAGGGAGAGACTGTAATTATAATCTTTTTTAAAAGAGTAATAAAGAAAGTAAACTACTGTATGCTAAAACTCTACTGTTTTGCATATTTCACAGAAAAATTAGTTGTTGATTAGACACATCCCACTCACTTCTACCTTTAAAATCTCCTAGTTGTCTACAACTATCTCTACAACATAGCAATACATCTTACTTTAAGAAGAATATGATCAGAATACTGCTGAGTGAAATATGAAACTGAAGAAATGATAAAAGATGGGGTATTTTTATTCACTAAACAAGTTTACCACATGGTCATAGTTTTTAACATGTTCCTTTGTACCACAAACACTTAAAGAGCATCTATTGACGTGACACTTAGTCCCTGGGCAGAGAGAGAGAGAGAGAGAGAGAGAGAGTGCTTTAGAGTTGGTTATGCTTTCTATGTGAATTGCATAAGGTTCCGTAGGGGAGAAAGTGTGCAAGAAAGCAGGACACGTGATATCAGGAAGCAAAAGCTCCATTAAACAGAAGCGTATGACTGACAGGAGAGAGAAAACGGTGAGGGAGACAGGGAGAACACACAAAGGGAAAGGTAGAATGGGAACTAATAAGACACCGTGAGCAGTCTTGTCTTTTGGATATGACAAGCTCTTTATGTGAGTGAACGCAGCTGGAATGACAGCTGATCAGATTAAAAATTACTGGTCATTTGAAGTTGTTTGGCCTTGTCTTACATTTTAATGACAGAATTTGAGCAGAAAAAAAAAAAAGTTCTCTTGAGACAAGTCTTACTGTGTAGCCCAGCCTGATCGTCTTTGATTCAATATGTAGGCTCGCCTTCAGACAATGATCCACTGTGCTCAGCTTTGCAAGTGCTGGGATCATAGGTGGGTACCACCACACTTACTGTGTGTAGTGCCCACTACTTACTGTCTATAAACCAAGCAGAATGAAATGGAAGCAAATAAAGAAATTAACCAAGAGGTCACTACCTGCAGAGAGGGGAGAAGAATGGGTGAGTCTGAGAGAAATAGAAACTGTGTGTGTGTGTGTGTGTGTGTGTGTGTGTGTACATACATATACGTACACATACATACATATATACACATACATACACATACATATATACAAACACACACACACACACATACATACATATATGACATAGCATAGAAATAGGGGGTGGAAGACCCGGAGTGACAGGATATTGGGACTTCAAGCTTGTCATTCCACTATGTAAAATGTATAGATTTACATATGTATGTTGTGTCAAAGAGTTGTTTAAAAGATTAATCCCAGTTGGGACGGTGGTGGCGCATGCCTTTAATCCCAGCACTCAGTAGGCAGAGGCAGGTGGATCTCTGTGAGTTCGAGGCCAGCCTGGGCTACAGAGTGAGTTCCAGGAAAGGTGCCAAAGCTACACAGAGAAACCTTGTCTCAAAAAAAAAAAATCAAAAAAAGAAAAGAAAAAAAAAGAAAAGATTAGTCCCAACAGCACTCCTTCAAATAAAACCAAAACTGAAGTTTTTAAATGTCGTTTGTTCACTTCCCTTTGGATTTTCAATACATTTCTTCTGTACCCTGTCAGTCTCTATGATGTCCAATTCAGCTCAGATTCCTGATGCAAGGAGAGCTGGGATGCATGTTATGAGATTCCAATATGGAGAATTAGTGACAGTTCCTGCTCTTTTGAGTCACTTTGTCCTTCTTGGGTTGAAATTCATATTATCAGTGATAAAAGTGTGTTAGTCAGGTTTTGTCACTGTAATGCACAGGAGAAACAATTCAGTTATAAAGAGAAAAGGGTAATTTGGGGTATCCAGCTATGATAAACAAGAATCCAACTGGGAAATGCATACAATTTGTAAGGAATTGCCTGGAACAGTCCAGTAAGTCTTGTCATTAGTTGAAATCTATCCTGTCATTCACTATCTTTCTAGAATTTTCCTTGTGTATTCGAATGGAGAAGGAATTATATTCTCAACATGACCGAAGGTGAGGAATCCAGGTTTGCTCAAAGACGTCATTGAGGACACTTGAGCAGGAATAACTTACCCTGCAGTGCTTAGTTTCCCTGGAGTAGGGCATCCTGGGACGGAGCCAGCTGTAGCAGACACTCCTGGGATTAGTAAAATGAAACTATTGCCCGTATCTCCTTCAACCAAGTCCTGTGCATTCACAAGAGCGTGTACACTGTTTTTTCTCATCTTGCTGTCTTGTTAGCATTGTGTGCAACTTCCTCAAAGTAACTCCTGTTGTACAGGTTGCTTTAATGATAATTCTGAATATTTCAGCATATTCCCATTCAAATGTTTATGGGAATACATTCACTTGGTTGCTTGAAAATAGTTCCTAGGGGTAATTGTTTATTTAAAAACATCTCTCTCAGATAATTACATATAATTATGATTGGCTTGTGTTAGAGCAATGCCTATGCAATATCGTATCTAATGTATTAAAAGAAATGTTACAAATAATCCACATGAACTAAATGGGTAGCTGTGAAGTGTGTTTCTCAGTAGACCTTTTTGACCAGCTAGATTCCCATTTGCCCAGAACTGTTGTTTAGACAAGTCTTGGTGTATGGAAGCAGTACGAGAAAGAATTTTTTTTTGAAAAAGAAACAACCCATTTTAAGAGTAAATAACCAGGGTGTTTTCTCAGAATTTTCAGCTTTTGTGAGCAGAGCAAAGACAAAGGAAGCTATGGCAATAGAAAAGTCATATTGATTCCTTCAGTTTGACTTTTAACTTAAGAACTTTGCCTAAGTTGATAGTTGATTGACACATGATTCAGGTTATATCCCCAAAGAAAATTTTATCCTCTGTATGATGATGATGATGAAGATATTTAAACATTGTATAGCCAGTCCAAAAATAACGAGTCCACATTCTAAGACAAGCTGTAAAGTTTGACAGTAACATAATGAAAATGCCCATTGGAAAGCTGACTGACATGTCTGGACTACACTCAGTTAGCTACAAGAGAAAAGGTCAAGTTTACATTATACAATTCACTGTTGTGCTTATCTGAGATGTAGCCTCAAAAATCCTCAATTCTCTCTGCGTGTTGACTGGCCAGATAAAAGCCTTTTCCACCAAGATTTGCACATAATTTTCAGTCCTGTCATCTTTTTCCCAGTGGTGTATAAAAGATACATGTACAATGTGCCTATAATTCAACATTATATATGAAGAGTTTGCTCTATTTACCTCTGGCATATTCTGCAAATCTTCCTCTTTCTTAAGAAAGAAATTGATAGAGTTATACCTGACAAGAACAGCATGCTGCTATGTTTGGCATTTTCCCAAGTCGTCAAGGAAGACCTTGAATTTGACTTTGTTAACTTAGAGGAAAATATTTCAACTCTGCTATGAAATGAAACAAATCAGCCAATGGACTTGGAAGAGGAATATGCATATATACACATATATGTACATATATACACTTACATAGACATATACATATATAAATAGTGCCTGATGTTCTGTGATACGTTACAAACCAAGATTTTTCAACTTAAATATGAAAGGTTCAAGTTCACAACTGACTGTATTTCTTAAAGTTATGATTTGTTAAGGTATAGAAATATAAAGAGCTTATAAAGGTAAAATTACTCTTTTTCCAACTCCAGAGTTATAGTGGTTAGAAACATCATTGATTTATATTCTACAATAACATGTGTTATCAAACCATTCTATAACCTTTCCTGGTTATTAAAATAGACAAGTTACAGAAGTTAAAGTTAAAATCAACTTTACAAGTTACAGAAGTTAAAATTTCCTTGTTATATAATCTGAGTATCTTCCAATGTTTTTTTTATCTAATTCTATATGCAAAACTTTTTTTAAATAAAAAGATTATTTATCCTAAATGGCTTTTGGGGAGTTGCCTTCTACTTCTCCATGTCCATAGGTATTTGTTCTCTACGAGGAATTGAGAGATTTTTCAAGATGAATCCCTGCATCTACCTCAGTTCTCAACACATTGAACAGGCAGAATATTCTCGGGTCAGGAAATCCGAAAGCAGCAAAGCAAGCTTTATTGAAGGTTCTGTAAGCCATTTAACACTGGGTAGACTAACAGCATTCAACAAGTGTTGACAAAGAACAATACAATTTAGACAATAAGATAAGTAGTTCAGGGAAGTTTTGAGAAAAGTTAGCACTGGATGGAGTTAAACAAGGGAGCAATCAATAACTAGGTTTAGCTTCTCAATTTCAGTTTTATTTTAAAACTTAGTTTTCAAGTGCTGAATAAATTTGTTGGCTTGCATTGTAGTAAATTGTCCCTAGATACTACTTGAGGTTGCACTGGAGTGTTCTTCACTCATCTCTTTCACTTAAACTGAAACACACCTGCATTCTGGATTGGGCAGTCAGCAAGAGATAAACAGGTTTCTAAAATAGTCTATAACAGTGGTTCTCAACCAATGGTGCGACCCTTTAATACAGTTCCTCATGTTGTAGTGACCCCCCAACCATAAAATTATTTTTGTTGCTACTTCATAACTGTAATTTACTACTGTTACAAATTGTAATGTAAATATCTGATACGCAGGATATCTGATATATGATTCCTGTAAAAGGGTCATTTATTCCCAAGGGTTGCAACCCATAGGTGGAGAACCTTTGTTTATAATATTACTGATTTATAGAATATGATATAAAATGTTGTTCTGTATGTATAATCAAGCAGATTATTCTGATAACATATACATGCAAACCAATTATATGGTTTGTATACACTGTAATAAGACCTTAAATCTGTGCTCACTTAAAAAGCATTGATTATCATACTTTATTCCATTTTTCACTTTCTAGCTACTGTTTCTAGCCCAACATATGAAAAATATGTCCCCGTTTATTTTGAAGCAAGGTAGTCTGAAAAATAAGTTTTCCCACCATGTCCTTTGGCGACATGTAGGAGCTGAAGTCCAACGAAAGACAAAAATCCTAAATGATTTTCAAACAGTTCTGCACAGCCAGTGGAGAAAGGCCACCATCTGCTGTTGGAACCTAAGCTCAAGTGGCAGCTGGAGTACAACTGAATCCATGTCACACCTTTCTTTTGTTGCCACCATCTGCAGGCTGTGACATAAAAGACTGGAGAGGAAGTTAGAGGGCTGGGTGTTGCTCCGAGAATGAGGAGCTCAATTAGATGTCACAGTGTGGCAGACTGGTGTTATGAACTGCCCATCATCGGACCCTAAATCCCTAAAGAGACAGGGGAAGAGGCAGTGTGGCATCAGGGAAGCTACAGGGAATGCGAAAACATGTACTGCATTGTACTTAGAGCTGACTAGATTCAGGAATGAGTTCTTCACGATCCCTGCTCTTTATTGGCATGTGTTCTCCCACCATATTTTTACTACCATTTCCTTTCTCTTTTCATGAAGCTTTGATTGGCATCAGATTATCTGAGGACACAAACAAGACTTGGACGCTTACTGATCCACTGGGTCTCTCTTGAATCCTTTAGAACAGCAGAACAGACATATGTTGATCCAATACTCATATTCCTTTCAGTGCACTCACCCAATGTTCTAAACCCAGTCCGAAAAACCTCAGTGAGGCTGATCATATTGCTGTATTTACCAGGCAATAAAACATAGAGGAAAATAAAAATTAAACAAGCACCCAAAGCCTCATAACCATGAATCTCCAAGACAGGCTCAGGCTTCATTTTTCTTTTCCTTTCATCATTGTGGACTTCCCAGACAGAATGTGGTGCTGTGCTAGATCCCACATGAATTGCTGTTTATCTCTATGGATGCTAAACTGGCAGCTCTCAGATCCTTTGAATTACAAAAGGACTGCGTGACTACTATGGTGTTTGCAAATACTGTGATTGGTTCAAGTAACTGCAGCAAGCATGGTGATCACATCAAAATACATTTTAAAGTCTCTTTTTAAGAAAAAGCATCTAAATTATGACTTTATTAGAAGCCTACAAAGCCAGCGTCAAACTCTATGTAACGTCAATTGTAAATATCACCTGACTGTTCAACACTATACAGTTGAGGAAATGCAGCTACCCCAAAGGGACAATTATACTAACTAAACATTGCTCATGCCTTTTCATGCCCATCACTGATTCTATCCCTATTCTTCGGAGAAAGTGTTTCTTACTGACTGAGAGGAAGAATAGACCTGATGGCTAAGTAGAAGCTACTCTGAAATGGCTTAGGATGTAGTTAATCTTTCCTTGACAGGTACAATCTGAAGTGTTAGATATTGCTAAGCAGTACTTGTTGAAGGATGGTCTATAGAGTCTTCATGTAATAGTGTTCATTACTTCTTTTGCCCTGCCAGGAAAATCCACCTGAGAGTCTCAAAGGTCTTTTCTATCTAAGATCTATGATCCAAGATCTATGCTTCTTACTGAGACAAAATGGCCACTGGGCATTCCTGTACTCAGTGGAGGCTTAAAGCTATAATTCCCTGGTTCTGTAAGTGTCCAAATACTGGAACAATCTGACGATTAAGAAGGCTGTCTCTGTGTCAAAGAGAGGTTCATTTCCCATAAGTAAGCTCTTCATGGGCACGAGGCACCATTTATAATTCTGTACTTAAACATGATGCTGTAGTGGGTTCTACTGAATTAAAAACAAAGATGTTTCCTTTAATCTGATAAGCACCATGAGTCATTTATAAACTCATGACTCTGACCCCATTCTCGTTCTTTTTCCATGGTTTGTTCGTCTTCTGTTTTTCATATTCTACGCCGCTGTCTTTCCTCAAGATTACTTCTCCTTTTATGTCCCTTCAATAGCACACCATCTGCCAATGCCCTTTAACTATTTATTCCCCCTTTTGTATTTGCTTGTCAGCATCATAGTGTTCCAATGACTGGTTCTGATGCAACAGAGCTCGGACTATTTACTTTCAGCTGGATGAATATGGATACATATTCTTTAAAATGCTTGAGGCTTCTGAAGTATCTGAAGTAGGAATAGCATTGCTTCAGTCTATCTTTATGAAAACAAAGTGTTAACAAAACGTCATCTGGTCTGGCAGCTTACACAGAAGATACTGATGACTCTGATTCAAATGAATAAGAAGAATGAAAATTATGCAATAAAAATTCTAAGTTTTTGTCTTATGACAAAAAAATGTTCCAACTTTTATACCTCAATAATCTGTACACGGTAAGGGGAAAACACAATCTAAGAGCAGAAGTTAAAACTTGACTATTTCTAGGTTGGTGTAAAAGTTCTCTATTTTTCAACCTATAAAATATTTTTAAAGTAATATTGAAATTTAGTTTACTGTGGAGACTTAAAATACAAAGCACTGTTCTCACTTCAAAGAGGAGAAGTTTATTCTGAGTCAAATATGAGAGACTGCGCCCTGGGGAAAGTGTTTCCGATTGCCCCAAATAACACTGAAGTAATGTTCCACTGTGGAATTGGTTACATGAGATTTTGTTAGTTACTGAACAACGACAACAACAAAAAGGCACAAATAAAAGAATTTATCAGTCATGTGACTGTGAACCTCAGGTAAGAAGATTCTAACAAAGAATGAGAACTCCGTAATAAGTTTCCAATGTTATCCAATGACATTCTTAACTTTTGCATTGGTGGAAACTAGCAGTCTGCTCAAACACATGTTAAAGGTTTTTACCTTATAGTAAAAAAGTGTATTAGATCAAATGGAGGTGTGGGAAACAGATGGTTGCTGAAGGACTACAATTGGTTCATGATAACTTGACCGTGTATCTGCAGCATTCTAACTCTACACAATCACAGAATGCAAATCAATTATTTAGCCTTCCAGATGTTTAACATAGAAAGTTTAACATAACTTTTCTTTTAATAGACATTCCAGTTTATAAGACTCTAAGAATAGAAGCTGAATAGTTTCTAGATTAATGTGTTTAATTCAATAGATTGTCTCACCAAATTAGCAGCAAAGCCATCACTAACAAAGTCCACTCTTGAGAAAGTACCTGAAGAGGTAAGAAGTTAATTTTGTGTTCCCATGATGCTCTGAATGAGGAATTAAACCAAACAAGAAAGAAATCTTGGTGATCCAGGAGTGTTTGGAAAGATGTAGTGATAGTTGTGAACAAGATGACTGGGTACAGGTGTGTTATTCTCATGTAGCAGTTCTGCTACATGTCTAGAATGCATGGTATTGTGCTTCCATAAAGAATTACTATGTAGAACAAAATATCAACAGACATAAGAGAAAACCCTAATCTAAAGGTGCATGGTTCATAGAAAGGCAAATAATTTGAACTAACCTTCTCATTAAGAACAAATTATATGGGGTTGGGGATTTAGCTCAGTGGTAGAGTGCTTGCCTAGCAAGTGCAAGGCCCTGGGTTCGGTCCTCAGCTCTGAAAAAAAAGAACAAATTATATAAATTGGATATATATATGTATGTATATATATATATATAAACATATTTTTAAGGCACTGAAGAGAGAGAAATTAATCATGTGTCTGTAATTGGCAAAAAAAGGGCAACATTCCAGACACATGAAACCATTACTGAAGACTTTTTCCCCCTGAAGCCTTCACTCAGCAAAAAAAAACAAAACCCCAAAACAAAAAACAACCACTGTCTTGAGGAATAGTTGCCATGGCCTTGGGGAAGAATGGGGAAAGCTGCAGAGACCACTCAAAATGGAGACTCAGCTGTGGGTCTCCCTCAACCTTGGGTACTGTTGGCCGTCAATCCCGGAGGGAAGAGACAGAGGGAGGAAGAAGAAGCAGGGAACAGAGTCCAGAGGGCTTGTGGGTATGATGGAAACAGCTGTCCAGGAGGCAGCTTCAGTGAGACAGATGAACTTTGTTCTGGAGTTAGGGGAGAGATAAAGGATGGGGACCTAGGCTGAGGCATCACCTAATTTGCATGAAAGAGCATGCTCCTATCATAACAGCCAAAGCACAAAGCCTAATTACATTGTGTGGCAGCAGGGGGAGAGTGTCTGCAGAGAACTGTGTCAAGGGTCATGCTGGAGATAAGTCAAGCATCCAAGCTCAGGTTCAGTCTCCAAATAAGGTCAGGCAGAGAGCAGGAAGTCTGTGCTGCAGCAAGGGAGTCCTCCCATCTTGCTCTGAGCTGGGGAGAGCTGTCCTGACATGGTAGAATACAACCTTTAACCAGTAGGGCCCTCCAACATAAATCTCCCTTTAATTTAATCTGAGAGCTATGAGATCTATTCCCATAGATACTCTGAATTACGCATCAATTAGCTTTTATTCAGACATTCAGCCCAAGTTGTCTGTCATCTGGGAAAATGGGGACCCACTTCAAGCTTTAATTTTATCAATGTACTCTCAAACTAATAGTGCTTTTGTTGCCAGAAGCTATTGAAAATGCCCTCTTCAAAATGAAACAGTTACACCAGGCTTTAAAGGGATCTTTGGAAATAATTTTCAAAGGCAATGACCACCATACCACAAACAATATCCCGATTCTTGAGAAAATAAATGTTCGTAACAAGTTGCTCTAGAAATAATAACCAAGAAAAGCATGTCGATGGAAGCCCACCATGTTAGTAGCATAAATAGATGCACTATAAATAGTGCTCATTATGGTGGTGAGCATCTCCAACAGTCTCTGGGTCAGGTGACGTCATGCTTCCAGAATGTGAGCAGATAGTCTCCTCTTCATCTCTTAGAGACCTCTTAGAGATCCCTTCCTGGTGCAATGGTGGCTGTAGTGCATCCAGAAATTTTGTTACAGGCATGATTCTACATTCTGAAAATCACCATGGTGATATGAAACAATTACACATTTTATTAATATAAAAGATACTGTTAATTATGTTACATATCAGGATGAATTTAAAGATGAGAAACCACTGTTCTCAGCCCCAAACCAAATCAGTCTTGAGATACTCAGATTATCTGCTGCACTGACTCACCAAACAAAACTAGAAATGTGTGAATTACAAGTAACAAGATTATTCTTTTCAATATTTATGTTCCTTCCTTATATCCTCAAACTACTTGTAA